>LTAE01010999.1:4069-15898 GCA_001647135.1 Pontederia paniculata
CAGATGCACCAAGTTCATCCAAACAATGGCGACCAAAGAGCCCATCTTCAAATCAGCTAGAGAAGAATTTGAAAACACAAAACAAGGGAGAAGCAAAAATCACTACAGAGGGTTACCACAAGTTGGAGACAATTGGGTGCATCATCACTCGCAATTCTCCTCATTTGCAATCTTGAACATCAACTAGAGGCGTCGAGTCTACGACATTAAATAATGACGCTTGTTGGGAGGCAACCCAATTCTACTTTTCTTTTTAGTTCATTTAGTTTTAGTTAGGCATTTATTTTAGGATCTCTCACAAAATTTCTTCAAGCTTTATAGTGACCAGGTCCTAGGTGAAGAAAGGAGTCATGCACGATTCTGAACATAGAGCTATCAAATTCGTCGCAGAACATTTCAAGAACTTCTAGCCGTAACACAAGCAAGCAATCTCCAACAACAAGTGCATTTCTTCAACACAATTCCAATCATCAAATCATCCTAGTCCCGGTCAAGTCAGGCGTCCGATTGCCTTGGTTATATTTTGAGCTCTCTTCCATCACGGGCCGTGACATTTTGTCATGAGCCGTGAGACCCGAAGTCACACCCCACAATAAATCATCACGGCCAGCAACATTTCAGCAGCGTGTCATCATAGGGCGTGATACTATATATGGGCCATAACACCTAGAAGTCGAGACATCCGATTGAGCTAACGAGCCGTGATTTCCATCATGGATTTTACAGTAGCATCTCCAGCAAATTATTACGGGTCGTGATGATACTTGTCACGAGCCATAAGTCACATCTGGCAGAACCGCCACCTAAAAAATACCCGACCCACGGCCCATGAGTTCCCTTACAACCATCTAATAACACCGTGACCTTCTATCATGGGCCGTAATATTATATCACGGCTCGTAAGTCACCATGTCCAGATGAGCTTCCCTATTTTCACCCGACTTACGGGTTGTTACCAACTGTAACGGGCCGTGATGAAGAATCATCTCGTGTTTCACCGTGCATCCACTATTTCACGCCCCGCAACAACCTTCATGCCTCACAACAGCCTTCACGCGCCACAAAGCATCATATAATGGGTCGTAACTCTTGTTCACGGCTCGTGACATTATGCTATTTCAGATACTGCTGCTCCTGCCTTAGCCGTTACAGCTCGTCACACCTCGGGATTCATTCCTTCACGACTCGTAACTACTCATCACGACCGTGACCATTATGGAAAACTCCAGAAGCCCTCAAGCGAAATCAATCTCAGGATGATTCATCGAAGGTTTCTGGTAATTTATTTCTCTGTTATGCATGCAGGGACATACATGATTATTTGGAGAGGATGGAGAACATGCTATGACGCATATACGATTATCATATGGACCAGTCATTACGAAGCGCAACTAGTCTACCAGCACCCTTAGCCATCACCGCCACATGAGTAGATCAGGCCATGTATGTTCTTTTCTATTTTCTTGAGTCATTTTCTACTTTCTTTTCAAGGGTAAGTAAGCTCGAGGGGTTCCTTAACACCTATTGCCCTAAGGTCATTTGGCTTGGGAGTCATCAGTTGAAAGCCCGCTATATGGACCACCATGTGCAATATGGAGAATTACTTAAGTATCAACTTGATTTCTCTCTAGTTCAGCTCTTTCCTAGGAATGTTCAAGTAAGTACATCCATAGGGGACCCTTAAATCCTGGTGACATGAGGCCAACTGGTCTGGGATCCATCGGTTGAAAGCTCGTTACATGGACTTCCTTGTGAAATCCTATGTGTAGATGAAAACTTGCATAAAAAATGATTACTAAGAAAAATTATAAGCCTACTTGATACTTTCATATTCAATATTAATGCTCTTACTTGATAGATTATATTTCTTTTGCATAAGGCTGAGATTGAGATTGTTTAAATATGTTTAAGATTCAGAAATTCTATGTAGCTTGACCGGGTAAAGGTGATAGGCTCTTGTGATGCACATGTAAGAGGGTGGTAGGAGAAAAGTATTGATCTACAAGATGTTGATTACGATGGAAATTGTCTTGAGTCTTCCTTTGTGTTCGCTTGAGGACAAGCAAGATCTTAAGCTTTGGGGTATTTGATGCATGCATTTTATAACATATTTTAGGGCGTGCATTAGGCATAATTTTGAGTCATTTTGGCATCGCATGAATCTATTTTAATCTTCATTTGTTCATATTATTCGAGTCATGATTCTACTCTTGTTGGTGACTATTTTGCAGGAAATCAACTAAAGAGGCTAAAGGCTAGAATCAATTGACAAAATGAGCGCATTCAGAATGAGGAAGTCAATTTCCAGTGCTCAACACGGGCAGTGACACATCATTACAGGCTGTGATGGAGGTGTAAAAGGAGCAATGAGCCGTCACAAGCCATTACGACCATCAAAGCTCGAAACTAAGAAATCATATCATTACGGGCCTTTATACAATGTTACAGGCCGTAAGTCATGAAAATACAAGTTCCAACGTCAAATATTCCGAGTTGTAGGCCATTACAACACATCACTGGCCGTGATATTGAATTTCACGGTCCACAACATATCATCACGGGCCGTGATAGCCCCTATTACAACCCATTAAATCTGTTACAGCCTATAACAGCACGCACAGTTTCGTCCGTTTTCTCTCAAACTCGAAATCTTTTGGAGGAATTTCGATGGAAAAATATTTCTAAACCTATCCAAACTCTTTGGGGATCGAAAGGAAACATTATTTATCATATTTGAAGGAGTTTTAAAGGAAATATTCTCAGCCACAAAGATTGCTACGAATTCAACTAGAGATTTCCTTATCTTTGGATGGAAATGTTTCCAAACTTTCTCAAACTCTATGAAAACCCTAGAAACACCTTGGGAGCTATAAATACACGTGCAGAACCACAGGAGAGATAAAAGATACAAAAGATATTAAGATAGATACATAGAGAATAGAGAGACAAATTTGAAGTGAAGAAGGCAGAGAGATCTACCCGAAGCCTTGAGCAGAATTTTGATTTTCTGAGGCAAAGAAGAGCAAAACGTTGAAGATCTTTTGCAGAGATCTATATTTGATTTTTTATTTTCTTTGGAAGAACTATTATTCTGTTTAGTTATTTGTGTTAGGAACTTCTGAACTCTATTTTGGATTGAGTTTATTTGATTTATTTCTTTTAGAGCACAATTGTCTTCCTTAATGCTTTCTTTTTTCTATGATGATCATGGAGTTTGATTATTGATTGTTTAGTGTAATTGATTTCATTGGTCTGAGCATTAAAAGGGATTGATCTTTGAATTTTAAGTCCTAGTAATTCGTGTCATGATCTAGATTACTCACAAGAGATTCTGGGTTGTGTGGCCTGTTGATTGGACTTGTTTAAGCAGTCAACATTATAAGTTTCGCATTATTAAAGCATCTTAGATTAGGAATTGTTTTGGGTGGATTCGCTTGAACGTCTTCAACAAATATGAACTTAGGTTAGGTGATTGCGTCTGTTTAGAGGATCACATCTTAAACAAACCTTAGTCCATCATTAGAACAATTCGAATTCAATCTAGTTTAGTGGTGAGAGACCTAAATCTTCCAATTTTATTCATTCTGATCTCATCTCTGGAATTTTATCTTTTCTTATCTTTTGTTTTCTAAACTAAAACTTAAATTAATCTTTTCTCTACTACTTTTGGAATTAGATAAGGATAGGTTACAATATTCCTCGTGGGTTCGACATCCTTACTCTTTTCACTTATTACTTGAACGATTAATGCGCTTGCTAGTGTATTTAGAATCGCATCAATATGGTAGACCTTGTAGATCTTCTACATGTTGGAGTGAGGTAGGAGAAAGAAGATTGATAGGGCCAGGATTGTGAGGGCATACTCTGAACGAGTGGATGTTATAAAAAGAAAAATGTTGGCAACTCGGAGTAGGCAGAAAAGCTATGGAGATAAAGGAAGAAAATAACAAAGTTATAAATTGGATGATCATGCATTTTAAATAATATCACCAACTAAAGGTGTAATAAGGTTCAATAAAAAGGGCAAGCTAAGTCTTAGATATATTGGTCCATTTGAGATACTTGAGAAAATTGGAGAAGCGACTTATCGACTTGCAATGACTCTAGTTTATTCAAATCTTCATAATGTCTTTTATGTGTCGATGATGAGAAAGTATCAACATGATATTTCACATGTGATAAGAATAAAAGAACCAAATGATAAAGAGGATATGACTTACGAGGAACAACCAATTGAGACTTTAGAGTATCATCAACATAACCTACGGAACAGAGAGATTCCTATGGTGAAAGTAGTATGGAAACATCATCGTGGACAAGAGGTCACTTGGGAACTCGAGAGCGAAATGCGTAAAGAGTTTCCACATCTATCTTGTAAGTCCTTAGTTATTTAAATTCGAGGACGAATTTTTTTAAGTATGGTAGGATGTAATATCCTAAATAATTTCATCTTGAGAAATTCACATAATTAAGAATTTAAATTGAGTTATGTACGAAATAATGTTTAATTTAATTATGGTATAGTATTTGTTTATGAGTTGTTATTTTAATTAAGAGCTAAATTGAGATAACTACTTTTTAGGTAACCTAAAGTAAAAAGATTTATATATACTGCATTGATTTAGGATTAATTTAGTTAATCAAGGATTAAGTAAGTTTAAGTTAATTTATTTAATTATTTCTAAGTTAATTCATATCATGAAATAATTAATATATATTTTATATTGCCCCTCACCTAACCGACCTACATATGTGAAGTAAGTTATCTTGCTAATTGCTAGTCAATTCCTTAACCAATCATATTACTTCCTTAGCTTCTCTCTTATCATTAGCTAACCGACTCCTCTCCAAGTCCATTCTTATCTTATTTTGTTTCCTTTGACCAATCTTTGCACTGGTTTTTTGCTGCTGCCGTAAGGAGGTGAAGGGTAGAACCTAGGGAAAAGTTTTTAAAAAAAGGGTGAAAGTTCTACAACTAGCCAAGGTCAAGCAAGAATTAACTAAGGCATACAATGGATCCATTTAATTTTGTTTTTGTGATGATTTAAACTTCTGAATATAAAGTTTAAAGTTAAGAAATTATCTGATTTGGATTTGTAGAAAATTAAATTAAATGATATATGCTTATGAAATTAATGTGTAGAACACTCTTTTTAGGTGTGATTTAGGAAGCTGAATGTTGACTATATGAGTAATAAATTTTATAATGCCTAAAAAATTATGATACTTCTCTTGGATTGGACCCTTAGAAGTTTAGTTTCACTAAAGAAATAATTATCTCAAAATAAAATGTATTTATGCATTAATTAGTGACTATAGGTCTAACTGGCCGGGATAAACAAATAGTCCTAATTTAAAATTAGACCATAAAATGTGTATATGAAGATAAAATGTGAAACTTATAGGATTGAAGTTTTACATAACTAGGGTTCCAATCCAGGTGAAATGGCTCTAAAATCATTTTTCTAGAGTGAGTTATGAGTATAACAAGTGATACCTATCAATTTTCGGAATAGCAGTTTGAATACTAGATTACATGTAATCACGTGAACTTTTGTAAATAACTTATATGGTAGAAAAATTTGAAATTAATACATGCTAAAGTTTCCGGAGTCTACTTTTTCAAAAAAGTTATTTCATTGTTTTGGACTTCTGTAGTGAAAAATAAAAATGAAACTTTCACTATGTATTAGTCCGCCAGAAAGTTAGTTGGCTAAGTTGCTCAACTAGTTATGTTCCTTAATGTTAATTATCTGCTTCATGATAAATTATAATAATTTAGATTATTTGTCATATTAATACTTATTTTTCAAATGAATCATTTTGAGATTATGAATTGTTATGAGTTGATAAGAATGAAATATGTATCATAGTTTTGATTTCCATTTGTATTAATCAAATGTTTTAAGAAATGGATATCATGAAAGGTTACATATGTGATTAGTTGTGAGTATTGAAGTTTGATGCATATTTCTGATCAATTGTATTTTATGTGTTTTCAATGTGGACTTTGAATTTAAATGTGTATCATGTGACCTTATGTGCTTCAATGAAACTAATAAGTGAAAGATTATGTGGCACAATAACGGTAGGATTAAAACTAAGTGCCACACGAAATAATCTGTGGGGGCCATCTCTAGAATTCATCTATCGAGATTCCAAAGTAATGGAATCATTATGTGGCTCAAATGAGCAAGCCCTATGGGCAATGGTCCAAAGAGAGACCTATGGTGTATCGATATATGATATGATACCGCAGTGCCATCGGTAAATATGATAAGAAAGATAATAAATAGAAAGAAAAGATGTGAATGCGAGATATGATTTTGTATGCTTGATTATGAAGTTTTATGTATTTTCCTAAAAGGGAAATTGTGAATTATGAATTTATATGTGTATGGATTGATCATGTTTAATACTTTTCCTTATGTTCTTTTACGGATAATATCTTACGTGCAATTGTCATTTGAGAATTTCAAATTCCATTATATGGATTTAATTTTGTTTATTGGCCCAACATACGAGCCTTTGCTCATGGGAGAAATACCCTATTCTTCTCATGTACTTGAATCCTGCAGGCTAAAAGATGATGGGTGGTGGTTGATGCTTATGACGCTATTTTGCACATGGAATGAATCCTACATAAATAGAAGACTTGTGTATTTTACAATACTTTTGGATATGTACGTCACGTATATGTATATGTTTATGCTATGGTTATTGTATCATATGTGGAAGGAAAAAAATTGTAAGATGTGACTATGATATATTTTTGTTATTGTGTTGTTTTATCCTTATGATACATGGTAATTTTAGTTTTTATAATTGCTAAAAGATATTTGTGTACGAATTTGTGATTACTTATGTGTCAACTGTGATGATGCGGGCTCTTGAGATTTGTTATGAATAACTTTCGCTTACTCGAGTGTTCGGGTCATTACAGAACTGCCCATTAATTTTTAATGTCTAAGAGTCAAGTGGGTGAAGAGACGAAGATACTGAAAAAAATTACAGTTAATTTAAAGTTAAAAAGATTTTAGAATCACAGTTTCAATACACAATCTTTTCATAAGAGACCTTATATCATAGCTCGGAATGAACCAAAAATGCAATTTTCATTCGTTTCACGGTCTGTGAGGGTATCAACTTGAATATCACATCCATAAAAGTCATTTCATGGCCCGTGACAGCTAGATGCGAATTTTTGAAGTTTCACTCACGGTCGTGAAGCCATTTCACAGCCTGTAACAATCTCTAGATCATTTTTTTAGCTTGGATTCGATGAAACAAGTTTGAATCATGCACTGAAAACTTGAACAAAGTGACAACATCTAGAGAATTTCACAAGAAAGATTTTTGCGCAAAAAATTATGGAGAAGACCATCATCAAGGTGTTATTAGTCAATAGTTATCTTTTTTTCTTTAGTTAATTTTGAAAGATGAACTCCGATTGTAATTTTCTATTTATTTTTATGGAGTAGATTATTATAAGAGAAACTTGTTGAACCCTTTGTTTAATTGATTCCAGCTTTTCTTCAATTCTCCTATGAGCATAAATGTTATGTTTAATGTTTTTCGTTGACTGATTGAGATTTTTTATTTAACTAGCATCTTTGATAGGAATAGATAATTTCTAAATCTCGTTGAACTTTGAATTTGATCTGTGATTTTAATCGAAGTATTACATGCCATATTCGAGTAACATCTTGGAGATAAATATTTAGGTGTGTGATGTTGGATTGGCATTCTCGAGAAGAATGATCAATAGTTTAGGGAATATAATTTAATACATCTTAATTTTAAGGAGACATGATTGACATCCTAGAGAGGAACAATCAAGTCTACCTAAAATTAAGATAGGTGATTCATTCCGAAGAGGAAATTATATATTGGGTAGATCATAATCCACATATAAATTTGATTGAAAATGAAATATGATTATTCTTGTGGAAAAAAATTGTCCCTAGCTTATCATATCCCATCCTAATCCAATGGTTATTGCTATCACAAAAATATTCTTTTAATTAAACTTTGTCTTTTCAGAAACAATTTTTTTAATCTATGAGTTTGTGGGATTAGGTTGATATAATACCAATCCTCATGGGAAAAATACTCTACTCTACGATTTGTGCACTTGGTAGTGATAATTTTTTGAACTCTTAGCACACACCATATAACCCACAATCCTGTAGGCTAGAGTTAGATATCTTGAAAATAAAAAACATATTAATTCTTTTGGTTTTTAATTCTAAATAATTTATTTATGAAGATGATTTAACATGGATTCCCTCTCAAATAGAAGCTCTTTTGATTTCTTTGTAAGTTAGTACACAACTTTAGGGTTCTTTCGAATCACCCAAGTTGTGTTATACATGCAAGATAGATAAAAACCAAATCAAACAATAAACTTAGTCATGCATACTATCAAAAGTTCAAATAAAAAGTAAACTATGAAAAATTATTCAACCAATAACAGAGTTCAACTAGATTCTCCAACAATTAACTTCTTAGCAGGGAGAATAAAACAATGAATAAAGTTTGAAAATTATCTCAAAATAAGAAAGAAGGGAAAGGAAACAAAATATGGATAAGGAGGATCTTATGCCAAAAGAAAATCTTTATCACAATGACAAAGTCATCGTTATCTCCTCTTCTAGATATGGTGTGGGATAGAACCTATTGGCGTAGAGGAAGGTTGGGTTTTAGACAATCATCTCTTGGCACATTAATAATTCAGATATTGTAACGCCCCAAATCCACACCCCGCCACGTGGCAAGATATAGACTTGGAGATGCTACGACAGTACTACCTTGATTTGACTTTGACCAAAGGACTGACCAACATTATGCGGAAGCAGTAACTTAAAAATAAAACTCAATAAAATAGTCTAGCAATATTAATCATCACTTTTACATTGTTGAGCATAAAGAAAAGGCAGAATTATTTAAAAACTACTTTGACTATGAATTGGACTCAAGCTAGACTCGTCATGTGCAAGCCTTCATATCATGAACACCTGCTTCACTAGTGTCATCATCTATTCATCATCACCTACCTCGCCTGCAGGATCAAAGACAAGGAAAACAATATTCCATGAGCTACGAAGCTCAATATATAAGGGTAATACAATAAGGAGAAACATTTGTAAAGACATTATGAAAGACTTTGAACAATAAATATATTTTTCTTTACTTAACCTTTTTACCTTTTCATTATCTCTTTTTTGTTGTAATAATCTCAATAACAATTCATTTGCAAGAACCTCAACTGCATTGCTAAGAAGCAAAACCCAATTATTCTCTGTTCAATAGGTTCAAGCCAAATTCAATATCTATTAAGATCCATTATTCTCTGTTCAATTATAGCAATTAATTATGAACCTTTATCAATCATGAAGGTCATTGGCGTTGTTTCCTTGATGCCATTAGGGCTAGCTAGGCCTGAAGAAAATTGTTATGCAATAGTAACTATTGTTCCAGAAGGAACTCAATTGAACCAATAGAAACCCTTTACAGGTATCCTAAGGGAACCTAACTAACAATTGAACCAATAGGAACTTGTTTGCACTTAGTCCTAAAGGAACTCCATTGAACCAGTAGGGACCTATTTTACCATTGTCCCTAAAGGAACCCAATTCCCCCACGACAAGAAGCCAATTCACCATGAACCAACCATCCTCTTCATGCCTGATTCAATCACATGCAACATTTATTTTAAATCCTAGTATCATGAAAATCTAGGTTTACACTTCATGCATCAATCAAAACTCAATAAAATAATCAAGACAAATGCAATAAACACTTATTTAACAATCACATTTCTATAGTGTGAACACAACCCACGTTGTAACGGACACAGTCCTTGTTGTGTCGGGACACAACCGGTGTTAATATCCGGACGCAGTCCATTCCAAGTGAATTCCACTTTTTACCTTTCTCAGTCAAACAGTCTGAGATCGAGGCGGTATGAGATCGAGGCGATCCGACAGTACTGCCGAATTCGTTTTGATTTACCTTTGATGACATGGCTGGCATTCTAGTGCAACACGACCCGAGTCACGCGCAATGTTGACATCATCGATAGACACGACCCATCATAGAGCGCGTTCGTCTTTGAAGTGGCGAACATAGTCCACATCGAAGACCAACACGGTCCGTGTCGCATGTGAAATATGGCCGACATTCGCACCACGACCTTTCTTACTTATCGAATGTGGTCCATTTCCCTGGGGACGCAGTCTTGTTCGTTCATCGGTGTTGTAGGTTGTTGTTTCCCTTTCTTCTGTCAACAATTATATATAGGCATGAAACTATTATATGTCATATACATATGACAATCCCTAAGGTTATCCTCCAAGTTACATGCCTTGATTAGTTAACCCTTCTTCTTCAATTTGTGTTCCTTGCCCTCACATGTATGACCTCCTCCTGTTTATTCCATCGAGAGAGAGAGAGAGAGAGAGAGAGAGAGAGAGAGAGAGAGAGAGAGAGAGATTTTCTGGTTCTTAAGGTTTGAAAGAAATTATGGGGTCCTCCCCCTCTAACCCTCCTTATATAGGATTTACCTAGGCATAATCCTAGTCAAAGTTAATTTAATACCTCTTATCTCTCTTAGGATTAAGAGTCCTTTAAAACTAGTTTGGATAGAATTAGGAATATTAATTAACTAGTATAATAATTTAACTTTGAATCTTATTTATCCTTTCCTAATCCTAATCATACTCTACTTTATCTTTCCTTTTATTTTTTTTATTATTTTTTTTATTTTTTACAATTTCTGGTTGTTACATAATAACCTCCTTAAAAATGACTTCGTCCTCGAATTCAGCAGCATCCCTATCCCTAGTTCATTAGTAATTTATAACATCATCTTATTAGTGGCGCTTAGTAGAGGTACCTAGGGTGTCATAAGGATGTGGCTCTCATTCAACTTCCATGGCATAGGATCTTCCTAGTACTATCTTTGGAGCATCTCCTTCTCCTCGAGGTCCTTGATCCTTCCTTCGATCTGGACAATTTCTAGCAAAATGGCCATGTTGTCCACAATTAAGACAAGCACCCATTTTATGTCAATATTCCCCAACGTGGAACCTTTGACAATAGGGGCATCATTTCTTTTTCTCTTGTGGTGATGGGGGTCTATCATGGGGCTCGTAGGGTCGTGGGCGTTCCTCTTGTCATTGGTCCCTCCAGTATGGGGCCTTGGCTTGCTTATGTTCGTCCCATCTTGGCCTTTCTCGCTCTAGAGGTTGTAGTTGGGCATTGGCTTTTAATTCCTTCTGACGGATGATGTTGTCTCTTTCCATGTTCTTTGCCAGTTCGGAGGCCTCATTAAGGATCTTGCAGTTACCCCAAAGAGTTTTTGTCCTTAAATCTAGGCTTAGGCCATGGATGAATTGATCCGCCAAATCTCGTTCATCTTTCGGTAGCACAAAATACTTTGCCGATCGAGTGAGCTTACTTAGGTATTGTGCGACCGTCAAGCCCTCTTGCTTCAATTCCAGATACTCACGTTGCTTTAAGCTATGTTCATGTGCTAGGAAATAATGAGTTTGGAAGATATCCTTGAATTCCTTCCTTGAGATTGTCTCATTATCTGATAGGTCGATGTAGTGGTTTTCCATCAGTCCTTTGCATCTTTTATTAGTTGATGAGTCACGTATAGGACCTTTCAGTCCTCAGCACATCGCATTAGTGCAAAGGTTTCCTCGATGGTGTCTATCCACCTCTCGACCTCATCAAAATCGTCGCAACCCTCAAACTGGGGAGGGTGAAGTTTTAGGAACTACTAGATAGTATCCTTGGGGTCGTTAGCTTGTTGGTTTTGTT
>LTAE01011000.1:0-11326 GCA_001647135.1 Pontederia paniculata
GTGCAAGAAAGGAGAAGTTGTAAGGGAGCCTTCGCCCTTGAAGAAGGAAATAGTGGTCTCCAGAGATCTCGGTGCGAGAAGACCGGAGCAGGGACGTAGGACAGGAGTTCGGCCGAACCTCGTCAACAAACCTTGCGTTTGGTTGTTTATTTATTTTCTCTCTACTCTCTTCTCTATGTTTGTTTATATTTGTATGTGCGAGCTTCCGCTGATATAACTCATCTAGATTAAGTAAAAGAGAGTAAAATTTTTATACACCAATTCCCTCCCCCCTCTCTTGGTGCCATCCAGATCCTATAGATATTACCAATATCTTTAGTACATTGATAAATAAACACACATTGATTGATTGATTGATTGTTTGATTGATTGATTGAATTATTGGATATTAATAAATATCATAGGAAGATACCAAAATGACTTATTAGGGATGGATCCATGTGGATGATTTTGGGAAGTCATAAGAGTGACTTCAAAAGTATCATAAAATATATGCAAAGCAAATAAAATAAAAGATTAACTTCATTGATTATTAATTAATTATGAGTAATTGATCAATTATATTGAAATATTATATACCTACGAGTACTTATTAATGTTCATAATATTATTGATAATTGTAAAGATCAAACATTAAATATTGATGAAATCGAATGATAATAATAATGAGCAACATAATATACTAATAAGAATTAATACTCATAGATAATGTTGATTATGTTAGTATTGGAGACGCTTCTAGCTTGTGGTTGATTATGGACATTGATTCATATTATTGGAACATAATATTGTATCATACTAGATTAGATTAGTGAACTTATTAGCATATATTATTATCATTAATCAATTCTTCCATAATATGCGAAGTAAAACTAGTCCATTTAAAATTATTGACTACACTAGGATAGTTGACATACCTAGTATATTATTAATTATTGGTATTTATTTTTATTATATGATCTTTTAAAATCAATATTAGGTGTCTATAATAAATACTACTGTTACATATAACTAGTTAGGATGAATTATTGACTACACTAGGATAATAATGAATTTCTGTATTTGTGCAGGTAATCGAGAATAATTTATCATGATGTCGTTATTTTTTAATGTGGAAGATTGTACATGATATATGTACACAATTTTATATTTTATTGATTCTTATAGTAATTATATTTTGTTATTGATGAATTTTTTCATTGTTTATATTCTTTTATTGTATTTTTTTTATGTAGCGTCATTTTTTTTTGTTAGAGTAGAAATTTCAGTATCAGTTGCAAACTACGTATCATCATTGGATACACATTGTCACAACCATTATCTTCCCTAGGGGTGTTCAAGGGTCAAGTTTGACCCAACCCGATCCCAAATCCGATCCAATCCGAATAATTTTATTCGGATTGGGTTGGGTCGGGTTGATGACAAATTAATCATCGAATTCGATCCAATTCGATCACGATTATGTTGGGGTTGGATCGAGTCGGGTCATCGATTTATCTGATTGAATTTTTTTCATTTATTTTTAATTATTTTTTTATAATAATCAACATTAATTATATTTAAAAAACATTTTTGCAATGATTTGCAATGATTTTAAAGGATATAAATATAAATTTTTAATATATTTTAATTTTAAAGTAATATAAAATTCTTACTAAGAATGAATTAGTTTAAATTTAATAAAAAATATATAAAAGTTTGGGTCATCGGGTTGGGTCGGGTTAATTGAGTTCCAAAAATTGAAATTTGTACCTGACCCGTAGGTGATCGGGTTATGATCGGATCAATTCGGGTTCAACCTGACCAACGATCTGATCCGGCCCAATTGAGATTGGATCGATTCGAATCGTCAGGTTCATCAGGTCAATCCGACCCGGTGAACACTCCTAATCTTCCCTCCCTCTCTCTATCTCGTTCCCAACAGTTTTCTTACAACTTCTGCATGCAAAAAAGAAAAGAGAAACTTTATGACATTATTTCCTACCCATTTGATGCATTATCGGACAATATTAATTGTTGAAATTAATAAATATGGACTCGTTGTCATCGATGTACAACAATCGTATCACAATTAACCTTACATGTGATGATATATCGAATGGCTAAAAAGATGTTGCCATAATATCAAACAATTTAACATAATCCTTGTTTTCATTCATTTGATTAAGACATATTAGGGCTATGTGTTTATGGATTTATTTTTATGAAAAAATTCTTGAAAAAAATGACTTATGTTATGTGTTTTGTATATGACGTTTGAATACAACGGAAAATAGTCATTGGAACGCAAAAGTTGAGGCTCCAAGAGAGAAATTTTTTTTTATTTAATAGTTTACTTTTCCATATTTTGTCCATCTTTCTTAGTCATCATAAAAGTATTTTCCAGTTGATCAATCTATATAGTGCTACTTAACACTAAAAAAGAAAAAAATATTTTAAAAAAAATATTTCCATCGAAACAAATGGAGCTTACAAATAATAATGACAAAATATAATGGAATGAATTAAGACATCTATGTGGTTACTAATTAAGATAATTAATTAATTAAATATTTTATGGTTTAAAAATCAAATTAACCAATAAATTTGTAACGCGCCAAAAATCCGACCGAGGACATATGCGTCCCAAACGAAATCTCGGACCGTTACATGGACTTTGCTTATGACATCATGATTTAAATACAACGAAAGACTTGAAAATACAATAAATTAAAAAACTTTATCTTGACATTTGCAGCGGAAACATAATCATTAGGATCCAGTCCAAATCCATAATAGGCTCTAACATAAATCCATTGTTATCTCTATAAATATCCTCCAAATAAAATTATGCATTCTACTTTACAACTTTAAAGGCGCATAGGCCATACATGGACTTGGACTATACTTTATAACATGAGTACAAATGACTCGATCTAGAAAGCATAAAATAAATTATTTAACTCAATGACCATTAACACTTCCCTATGTGCAATCATTCGTCATGAGCGCCGCCGCCCGAGCCATCCTACAACATGTGTCACCGCCTACACGAACCCGGATACAGGGGATGCCCACCTCCTATTAGTTGTATGTAAATGTCTTCCTTATCATCATAAAGAACAACTCAAACACATACTCAATGTATAAATGGATTAACAATTAAAAGAGGCATATTTCATTAATTCACTTAACATATGACATCATATCCCGACATAACCCTGAATCATAGGTCATCATATTGGCATCATCTTCATATATCTTAGGAATATTTCATTACATCAAACATCACATACATGAAATATATATGATATTAAACATCTTAGGTTCATGGTCATCATCTTTTCATATTTACATCTTTACATATTAGTCATATGACCCATTTTGAGTTCTCTTTGATTCACATCATCATCATCTTAAACATCTTGATCATAAGGCCACTTATTATCTTTGCATTAAGAGTCTCGGGTAACATTAACACACATAATCATGGCTAGCTAGGTCAACCCTTCCCTGAGGTCCATATTGGGAAGTACACCCCACTACTACTAATGAGGAGATATCACTTCTCGGGAAGCGCCATCGGCTACTTCCCCCGTCTCCAATGCGCCTCGACTAATTCATCATGCATCATCTTCTTTACAATAGATCAAGCAGAACAATCAATCTTGTGATTTTAACCTAGTTACGACTTTCTCATGTAATTCGAGGTCTATGTGTGCCACAAGCATCAAACATGATTTGTTATCTTACAAAAGCATAATGCATAGCGTACAAATGATTTGACCAGGCATTCAGAAGATAACATCATGATAAGCATCTTCGAAATAAGATTTATATAACTTAAATATGACTCTGGTCATCACGACCCGTCAGGAGTCCATCACGGTCGTGAGACCAAATGTCACGACCCGTTACATCATATCAGGTCGGTGATCCTCACTGTCGCGGCCCGTGATATTCCATCACGATCGTGATCGAGATGGTGTCACGGGTCTTCTCGTGTCATGGCCCATGATACTACATTACGGTCGTGACCGAGATGGTGTTTACGGGGTATCTTCATGTCACGACCCGTGATATTCCATCATGGTCGTGACCGAAACAGTCTATCATGGTCTTCTTGCATCACATTCGTGTCCGAAATGATGTTTCATGAATTCTTATCACGATCTAGGTTTCACGGCCTGTGAGAACTTCTCACGGCTCGTAATGCCTTCATCACGGCCCATGATATCACATCAATTTCATATTCGGTAATTTCACAGCTAAGCCATAAATCATTCATAATTCATCATACACTTATTATTTTCAGGTCATTCTAAGTTCTTGTAAAAGGTCACACATTAATATAACTACTCAATAAGTTTCATTCCTTAATTCCAACTTTTGCAATTTATGATGAATTTAACAAGTTAGGCATGTCATTATTCGAGACAGTTTGACAGTAGGTTAGTATTTTGATCATATCTCCCTATGTACACCTCGGATTGCATTAATTCTTGAATCTACAGAAACTATACTTCAATACCTATTCACATATAGCACCTAATTTTTGGAGGAGTAAAAACATCACAAAAACCTTATTTGAACATTGATTACAGAATCTGGACAGAAAATAAGACATCACTTTGAAGCTTTAACTTACATAAGCATATCATAACTCCATATAAGAATCCTTAGAATTCGTTTTAGGGTTGAACATTATGGAGTAATCATTTTCAAGGCTCAATCATGTTAGATTAATATCTAATTAATTAAAGTTCTAATCAAATCAATCATCATGACATAAAAATCTTAGCTCCTAAGCTCAACTTCCACACAAAATATCATATATCACTTCCATAATCATATACATTATGAAGATAAGAAAATCAAGCCCTCATTCCAACTAAATGGAATGAGGTGGGTTCACCTATTACATACCTTAGGATTTAGAGCTAAACTATTTTCTTTCCCCATTTGATCTTTGCTCCCCCTCCAAATCTCTTGCCCTAATACTTCCTTTCCCTCTTGCTCTAGCCCCTTTTTGATCCTTCACAACCTTCCTAGTATGAGCTCCAACAATGGAGAAGAGAGGAGATGAAACCCTAATCTTAGAAAGGATTTTTTGGTGGAGAGAAGGAGAGGAAGATAGAGAGTGATGAGGGAAAAATGCTGGTCATTTTAGGGTTTAAGGTATTTATAGTGGGGATTTAGGTGGAGTTTTGAGCTCAAGAGATATAAAGGGCCTATTAGACTTAAATGATCTTGTGAAATTTGGATTTAATATTATAATGTATTTAAATGTCCTTATTAATTATTTGGGATTTTACAAAATTGATCGTCGTTCATAATACACCACTAAAAATTTTAATATTTTGGAAAATTGAATACGTCCTCTTGTCCTAAAAGTTAAAGTAGCTTAGAATTTGATAAAAAAACATCCATAAAAAACTTTTCTTTTAATTAATATTGTTTGTCGTTTAATTCATATAGTCAGCGTATACTTCGTGAGAGCTGTTATTTGTTCATACGTAACATGCATTCAATTTTATATACCACATGATTAAAGAATTACATCAATTCCACCTATTGAACTGAAACATGCATTCACACATGATTAAAGAATTGACCTGGTTGGCGTTTGACGCCTCTGTGAAATACATGTTATGAAATCCAACTTTCTGTAAATAAGGTCAAACTAGAAACTAACAAGAAACTCTATTATCAAGTTATATTTTTTAAATAATATTTTCTATAAATCGAATTACAGTTTTTAGTCTAACATCTTACATCACAGAAAAAAAATATTTGTTAAACTTTATTAAGCTTTGAACCATGAAAGTTCCACTATCTGGTTCAATTAGCTATCTTATTAATTAAAAACATCAAAATGAGAATATTTCATGTTCAAACTTAAAATTATAAATGTGTTGATAAAGATTTGGACCTCTATATATACTTCATCTGTAGAACTGGATAAGTATAGTAGGTTTTCATACCCAAGAAAACCACCCTCGTAAATCATGTTGAACTTTAAATCTATCTTTTTAAATTTGGAATGAAGAGATATTAGAATTAAAGCTCGAAGTGTTGGCCATTTACAACTTCTATTTTGGGTTGAATTAGTATGAGTAATTAATTTTTATACCAAAGTTAATACCAAAGTAAATACTTGATGAAATTTGATCTTTATACAAAAGAAACAATATGAAAATTATATTTTATCAATTTATGTACTTGTATTTGTACTATATATTATGATTGTTAATAAGTCCATTCCTACAACGCGACCGAGTCACTCACATGTATAAAATTACAAATAGCAAAACAAAATTGACTTTTGACATAAACACATCACATCCATCGCCTAGAAACATATTAGAAAGCATTTGCCCTTGAGAGCTGGAGAAACCACGTAGGTTGGGACCGACATGACCGATGTCGCGACCAAGAAAGAAGAAGGATTTGCCTTTTCTTCTTTTGGCGACATGATCTGTTCTTCGGAGGAGTGTTCCGACATGATAGAAGTTTGTGACGGCCTTTTGGCCTTGCAACGCCGTTGCTCCGACAAGATTTGCCAGAACGGAGAGCTAATTGGGATCAAAAGCAGGGAGATGGAGTGACTCATCTCTGAGCAATAACGGATTCAACCTAAAAATTAAGAGGAGACCATATATTAAAGTGTTATATATTTTAATTTTTTCATTAATTTATTATATATAGATATATAGTAATATAAAATTTGTGAGGTGGCCCTCACCCTCCAAATTGTCTGGGTTCGTTCCTGATCCTGAGGCTGAGACTATAACGAAACAGAAAAAACAGAAAGAAAAAATTAGAGAGGAGGGGAACTCATTAATTTTCGTTTATCACCATATCCATGTATATTCGTAATACAAGAGTTAAACAGCATTTATCAGTGTAATATCTGAAAAAATAAATAAATAAATAAAAACCCACCGCGAGGCAGGGGGGCTTTACTGCCCCCACCCTCCCCTCTTTCAATGAGAAAAGGGGAGGTGTGCTATAAAAAGTTGCACATCTCCCATTCTCACGAGGGCAGCCGAGTAGAAGGGAGAAAAAAAACGGAGAGGGAGAAAAGAATTCGACAGGAAAGAAAAAGAAAGAGAAAAAAAGGAAACATCGCCACCATTTTATTCGAATTTTTTTTTTTAAAAGAATGATAAATTAATAAATTAAGATATATTATAGGAATTCTTATTTATTATTATCAAACTAATTAATATTAATAATTTAAAATTTATAATAATAATGATTTATCGAATTGATAAAGAATGATTGTACTATAGATTGTTCGTAGTTCATTTAAGAACTAATCGTAACTTACTAATTAATGAATGATTATATGTTATTATTTATGCTTAATTATTAATAAGTATTGAATCATCATTGTTACTTGATCATTATTAATAATTATATATTAATTATTTATTGATAAATATTAATTTTTTACTTAATTGATTACTATTAAATGATAAATAATTATGACTAATTTCCTTATCGATATTGTTGATAACATAAGTTAGATATTTTAATAATAATCATGATTTATGATTAAATGTTATTTATTGAATAATATTATGACATGTATTGATGATTGAATTGTACTTCTAGTATTGATTGTAGAATTGATTGAACCATACTTAGAAGCATTATTGCATGTATAGCCGTAATTAAGCTTTAAAATTGATATCATTGATTGTGATTGTAATGAGCTTATTGAAGATTGGTAACTCAATGGATTGTATTGTGTGGTTTTGATCTCATCTCAGATTTTTTTCAAATCATTGATCATAGTGTGGGGTGTCGATCTCATCCCGAGATTTTTTCAAATCATTGATATATGACCTAGACATGGGGTATTATGGGTACTATGTGTTATCGAGGCTTGGCCAGCCTTATTGACATTGAGATGATCATTATCTTCAATACATTGATAAATGAACACACATTGATTGATGAATTAATTGAATTATTGGATATTGGTAGATATCATATGATATATCAAGACGGATTATTAAGGACAGATATATGAGACGGTTTTTGAAAGTCATAAGAGAGACTTCCAAAATGTCATATAATTTATGATAAGAAAAATGAAGTATAAGATAAACTTCATTTATCATTAATTGGTTATGAACCATTGATTATTGATATTGATACATTGTATACCTATGGGTACTTATTGATGCTCACAACGTTATTGATAATTATAAAAATCGAACATTGATTAAGAAACTAAAATAAAGGATAAATTTTATTTATTATTGATTGGTTATGAGACATTGATTACTGATATTGATACATTGTGTACCTATGAGAACTTATTGATGCTCATAACATTATTAATAATTGTAAAAATCAAACATTGATTAAGAAATTGAAATAAAAAATAAACTTCATTTATTATTGATTGATTATGAGTCATTGATTATTGATATTGATACATTGTGCACCTATAAGTACCTATTGATTCTCATAACAATATTGATAATTGTAAAGATTAAATATTGATTACTGATAACATTGAAAACTAATAATAATGACTACCATAATGTAGTAATAAGAGTTAGTACTCATAGATGACGTTGATTATTGCTAAAGTATAAGATATATCAAATTTATTGATACTGATTCATATTGATGAAATATAGGACTATATTATGCTAGAGTAATAAACTCATTAGCATATTATTAACCATTAATTAATACTTTCATAATGTGTTAAGTAAAATAAGTACATTGAAACATATTGATTATACTAGGATAGTTGACATGCCTAGTATATTATTGATTATTGATTGATATTATCTTTTGATATTAATGTTAGGCCTCTAAAATAAATATGGCTGCCACATACGACTAACCGGGATGAATTTTTCCTGCATTATGGATCCGTGCAGGTAATCGAGAAAAACTGATCGCCATGGCGATGCTCTCGACGTAAAAATTGTCACATGGTATTTGTATAAAATCTTGTACTATTTTGAGTCTTGCATTGATTATATTTAATTTTTAAAAAGTTTTTTTTTCACTATTTATAGTTTTATATCACATATTGTTTATTGTCGTAGCATTTCTGAGACCACCTGATAGTATGTCGAATATCGATTCGGCCGCGTGTCTAAGCCGGATTTTGGGTGTTATAATTTGGTATTAGAGCTTAACAAAAATACTTATGACGAGTTATCGAGATTAAAGTCTAATGTTGAATTAAATTGTCATTATTTAAGTTCTTATGTTTAAGTTGATGAAAGTGAAAGAGTAAGGATAAAGCTTATTTATCGAGTAATTAGGTCATGACATATTATTAAAAATCTTAATTGATATTTTATGGTTATTGACGCGAAGTGCCGGCTAAGATAAAGAATGACCACATATTAGGGCGTTAAGCTATGGTCAAGCTTCTGTAAAAGTTGTCTTCACTTCAAATTTTAATATTTATAATCCAAACACTATGTCTACTGTTCATTTTCACAGGTATATGGCAAATTTTAAGCTAGGGTGTTAATGTTTATATACTTGCCATAAATCGCAAGTATATGGCAATCGTCGAGTACTACAGGTATCGATCCATAGGGAAACTTCATTTTCACGCCTCTATGTCTACTGTTCCTCAGACAAGCCTTCGCGGTTGGGGGTTGACGCTAGAGGTCCAAGTCCAACTGGAATAGGTGAGGGGTAATCAATTTGAAACATAAATACATTTTTTTGGGGTTTTTAAAATAGAGAAGGCATAAATTAAAAGAAAGATAATTCAAACAAGGAGAGGACACCAGAACCCTGGGTTCACCTCTGAATCACACCCATGTACTCTTTGACGTGAAATTATGTATAGTCGCCCAGGCCCTTACACCACGGGTCAAGGCAACCCCGCTCTCGCGATGATTACTCTACCTTTCACCTTCCCGCTCTCGTGGTGGAGGCTCAGGGCTTGACCAAATGTAATTTGTCTATAGTCACACACTCTCTCTTTAGGAGGAGCTCACCATCTTAAATCTCGATAAATATAAATTTAGACACCCAAGTTCCAGAGGGGTATCACCTCTTAGCATGCACTGACTTCTTTTCCATGGGGGACCGAAAGGTTCAGTTAGAGAGTTTCTCAGATTGGAGCATCACCCTGCTCTCACAGCGGTAACATGATCAGTAAGCCCCCACTCTCGTGGCGTATGCTCACGGGGCTAACTAAGAGCATTGTTCCCCAAGCTACCTATCAAGCCCCTCTCAAGGTCAAGGCAACTCGGTTCCCCTCTCTATCTTAATCTATAAGTCAAATTCAAGATAGCGTTACTCGCTCCAGGTCAAGCTCCAAAGGTAGGGGCAAACTCTCACCTATCCTCTAACTCAAAAGGCATAACCTGGACTAAGGTTCCCCCTAACTTCATCACTAACCTCTCGGCTCATTGTGTGAAGGTGGCAACACTATAAGCCCTTGTGGACAGTGCGCACTTGGGAAGAACCAAATGAATAACAAGAAAATACAAACACAAAACATCACATACAATTCAAAACACAAATCATAACGCAAGATTCAAGTAGGCGATATTGGAAATGAAACTCAAAACATTTCAGAGAATATTAGATTGGAACAGAGGTTTCCCCCAGGATTTTGGCAATAAGAATTTAGCCGGACATCCTGGGGCTAACAAATACAAGATCAAAACAAGGTTTAGCCAACAATGTCTTGCCGGGATAAAAACTAAGTGCAAAAGAAATGAAAGTTCGCCGGCGTCCGTCCCTCATCCCCCTAGGCATGTTCTGCCACTTCTCCGTTTAAAGAGTCTTCAGCCTTGCACCACAAGTCAGATTTGTTGGGTTGTTAGGTGATCTCCGCAGAATCTCAAAAATCTCGATTGTTATAGCAAGTCAAATCTTGGTTTTGGCTGATATGGCAGTTAGGATCTAGTCTGTTATGGTAGATAAAATCCTGATCAAAGCTGTTATGGAAGATAGGATTTGGGCCGTTGTGTCAAAATCCGGGCTGGTAATCCACCAAATCTGGGCTGACAGTTATGACAGTTATCTTGGGTCCCAGCTGCGACAAAAAAGAAAAGAATTCAAAATTTAAAATGCTCAAACCACATAAATCATGAAAGTTAATTCAAATCCTCATAATATCAATTCAGAATCCCAAAATCTAAATATAGTAATGCTGGATATTTAGAATGCGGAAAATGGAAATAAATCAACAGAAATTATTTATAAAAATGGAGCTCGGGGTAAGTTTTTTGGAGGTTGGGTCAAGCTATTTAGGTATACCCTTTCCTGTCATCAGATATTAAGTCTAATGTTATATATATATATATATATATATATATATATATATATATATATGTAT
>LTAE01011001.1:0-15897 GCA_001647135.1 Pontederia paniculata
CCCCTCGACCGCTCCCCCCCGGCCGCCGTTATTCCGGCCATCGCTCCGGTCCGCGCCGAACCGGGCATCGCTAGCTCAATGTTCCCGCTCGACAAGTTCCTGTGCGCCGTCGCCGACGCCCGGTCCGGCGTCCGCCACCTCGCGCGGTCCCTCACAGCCCAACTTCGTATTGCCTCGATGGGTCCACGCGCGCCCGGCATGGACCGGGTCGCTGCTCTGATACACCCCTATGACCCCCGGGCGGCCGCTCAGTGGAGAAAAAACCCGGGTGGTGGTTTGCTCTTCTACATGGAAGCCCTATTGAACCGGGTCTTTTATTCCGGATTCGAGACGGACGCTGATGACGAAGAACCCGGTCTAATTGACCCGTCCGTTCGGTGCCAGGTTAACCGATCAAGCTACCAAGCCGTCCAGGGTTTGGGTTGGGATGAGGTGTTGAGCAAGGGCACCAAGCACTACAGTGAGGGGCTGAGCCGGTTTTGTGACAGAAAGATGAGCGAAGTGGTCGGTTTGGTCGGACTGAACCGAGCATGGCCGGAGGGGCTGCTGCAGGCCTTCTTTGTTGCCGCGAAGGGCGCATGGGTGGTCCGGCTCATGGCGAGATCTGTTCATCCGGCCCTTCCAATTCTCAGAGTGGATCATGGCGTTAAATTCGACGCTCGGTTCATGGAGGATGTCGCGGCAGATCGGGTTAGAAGGCTGACCCCGACCGCGATCCGGATCATGGTGGCGCCCGGGTTCCATGTCTACACTTGTGACGAGAGGGGCGGTGTGGTCAAGTGCAAGGTGTTGTGTGTGTACAGTAGTAGTAACAGCATTGGTGGTGGCAATGAATTTGGTGGGTACAACTTTGATGTGAATAAGGAGAATGGGAGGAAGAGTTTTGAGAGTCTTCATCAGCATTAGATGTGTATTTAGGTGAAATGTGGAGTTATTATTGTGTTAATTAATACCAACAGACTTGTGAGAAAACTTTGATCTGTTTCAGTGTCTATTCTAATTACTTTGGATACGTTTTGCTTTTTCTGTCGTCGTGCTTGGGACTTGAAATAATTTTGTGGGCTCTGTTGCCTTTCTACTTGTTTTGCACTTTGCAGAAGATAGATCTGTCGGGATCAATCTCATGTTTCACGCATAGGATTATTTTAACTGTAACGCTAAACTTTATTATATAAGCTTGATATTGGAGGAAGGTTGTGAGTCTTGTGACTAATTAGATGAAGGATGGGGATCATTTGCAATAAACTTTCTTTTCCTGAAAAGTCTATAAACGTCTACCTTTGTTTCAAAAGTTGAAAGCAAACAATCTACACCTTTAGATATTACCTCAAATCTAGCTTTCATATTTTAAAAGTCAAGATCTTTTAGCCGTTTTAGGCTCCATTTGACAATACTAAAAATATTAGTTAATAATAATTTTTTATGTTAAAATTTGAAATTCATCATTGTATAATTCGATATTCGGACGAGTGCAATAAAAATAAATTTTGATCAAAATGACTAATAGTAATTTGATAATGAATAGCAAACTCACTAAAAAATATAATGATGTATTAATGTATAATAATTTTAATTATAGATTGAATAAAAAAGATTTATAGCGAGTAGACTAATTGATAATTATAAAATAATATAAATAGAAATAGAGACATGATTTGCATTGAGATATTTTTTTTATAGTATAATAGATAATTTTCCAAATAATAGTACTTTATTTTTTAAAAAAATATTATTTTATATTGAAATTTTAAAATGATGAAAATATTAATTAATATAAAATAAAAAATATAATCTTCTAGAGGTGTGAAATATTAAAAATTAAATATGATGCATCGTATCTAGAACTTAAATCAATATTTTTTAAAATAGAAATTAAGAATGATAGTATATTAAGAATAAAACTTTTAATCACTAAACTCTATATTCCATAGGAATAGTCTATAATATTTAAATACTAGTTTAACATGTGCTTATCAAATATATTTAATTATAGTTTTGATCAGCTCAAACATTTATACACTAGTCTAAATTTATCATGCCAACATTACTGCTGAGAATAATTTGTTGCAAATTTGAAATAAACCTAAAAGGCTAAGGATATGTTTGGATAGAGGAGAGAAAAGAAAGGGAAGAGAGGGGAAAGGTAGTGAGAGAGAAAAAATGGATGATAATTTTTTTTGAAAAAAAAGTTAATTTTTAGCTTTTTCTTTAAAAAAAGTTATATTAAAATAAAGATAATTTTTATCCTTTCCTCTATTATCCTCTTTTTCTCTCAATCCAAACACACAATAAAAGATAATTTTGTTCGCTCCAACAAACTAAAAAAAATGATGGGTACAAATCCTACATTTATTTTTTATCATTTTATTATTCTTATAATCATATATAAATTTTATAATTGAAATAATATTTATTTTATAATGGTCATGTGTTATTTTATTTTATAAGTTACTTAACAAATAAATTACCACAAACCTAAGCGAGCGAACAAAATAAAGACAGATGTACATTTCTTTTTTTTTTTTTATGAAAGACCGATGTACATGTTGACGTCCGTCAGGGCGCACGAGGATTCGACGCGCCACTTTGTCTCATGCATCGCTGTCTCCGCTTCAGAAGTCTCACCGTCTTCCCTTCCAACTCCCAGTTCGAAGTCCGCCTCAGCTTCCACTCTCACCGCCAACTGCTCGACGAAATCGCTCAGAGAGCGCCCGCCTCCACATGCCTCGCCAATCTCGCTGCCTCCCATCCTCTCGAGCTCGTCCGCTCTCGGCTGCGGTCGGCCGTCGCCATCGACCCCACCATGGTCGCCGTGGCCCTCAAGCAGTCCCGCGGCGCCTCCGGCCTTCAACTCCACGGACTCGTGGTGTCGTCCGGCCTCGGCGCCTATGTCCCAGTGCTGAACTCCCTCATGAACATGTACTGCAAGTCTGGCTCCTTTGATCTCGCCCTCAAGATCTTCGCTGTAATGCGCGAGCGGGATGTCGTCTCATGGAACACCGTCCTCTCTGGCTTCACTTCTGGCGTTGAGGCTCTGGAGTTTGCGGGACACATGCGTCGAGCTGGAGTTCCTCTGGACCCTGTCACGTTCACTGTGGCTCTTTCCTTTGCTGCTGATATACAATGTTTGGAGTCTGGACAGCAATTCCACTGCCTCATTTTCAGGTCCGGGTTCTATTGCGACATGTTCATCAGGAATGCGCTTATTACGGCATATTCAAGAAGCGGTTGCCTCCATGAAGCCAAGAGAGTGTTTGACGAAATGGCGGTTAGAGATTTGGTCTCATGGAATTCATTGCTCTGCGGGCTCTCTCAAGCAGGGAACTGTGCGGTCCAAGCGGCTCAGTTGTTCCATAGGATGGTAACGGAAGGTGTAAGGCCTGATCGGATTTCGTTTGCTAGTATAATCTCGGCATGCCGTGAAACAGAAGACATTAGCTTAGGATGTCAAGTGCATGGCTTTGCCATGAAGATGGCTCTCGAGACACATATGCTGGTCTCGAATGTTCTCATGTCTATGTATTACAAACATGGAAAAACAGATTTTGCCAAAAGGATTTTCGAGAACATGACAGAAAGGAATGTCATCTCATGGACAACTTTGATTTCGATGGATTCAGAAAATGCAGTTTCTCTGTTTAATCATATGAGATTGGATGGAGTTCAACCAAATGATGTCACATTTGTTGCACTTATTTATGCTGTGACAAGCAATCATCTAATTAGAGAAGGGCAAATGATTCATGGAGTCTGCTTTAGTACTGGAATGTCAGGAGAAGTAAATGTTTCAAATAGTCTGATAACTATGTATGGGAATTTGAGATCCACAGAGGATGCAAGGAAGGTCTTTGAAACCATAGACTTTAAAGAGATGATCTCTTGGAATGCGTTGATCTCATGCTATGCTCAAAATGGTCAGTGTGAAGAAGTTTTGGAGGTGTTCTCTTCTTTGATCTTCCACTGCCAACCAAATCAGTACACGTTTGGAAGCATCTTGAGTGCAATCACTGCTATTCAGACGATGTCAATGTCTTATGGCCAGAGGTTGCACTGCCACACTATTAAGCTGGGTCTCAACACTAATGAATATGTCTGTGGCGCTCTTATTGACATGTATGCAAAGCATGGGAGTATCCATGAATCTCATAGTGCGTTTAAGGAATCTACTCAGATGAGCCTCATCAGTTGGACAGCCATAATCTCAGCGCATGCAAAACATGGAGACAGCTCCAAGGTGATAAGCATTTTTGAAGATATGTTGCATATGGGTGTTCACCCTGATCATCTCGCGTTCCTAGCAGTTCTTGTTGCCTGTGGTTGCAAGGGGATGGTCGATATGGGCTGCAAGATTTATGACTTGATGATTCATGATTACAAGTTAGAACCATGGCCTGAGCACTATGCTTGCATGGTTGACATGCTGGGAAAGGCAGGCAGATTGGTGGAAGCTGAAGAGTTCCTTAAGCAAACACCAGGAAAT
Source organism: Pontederia paniculata (assembly GCA_001647135.1). NCBI lineage: Eukaryota > Viridiplantae > Streptophyta > Magnoliopsida > Commelinales > Pontederiaceae > Pontederia > Pontederia paniculata. The sequence goes on from LTAE01011001.1 coordinate 4,481, forward strand.
CCAGGGATCTCGGCTTTACAGAGCTTGCTTGGAGCTTGTCGCACACATGGAGATGTGGAGATGGGGACAAGGGTAGCAGAGGCTCTAATGAGGCAGGGGCCAACTGAATCAGGCACCTATGTGATGATGTCGAACATATATGCTGAAAAAGGGGACTGGGAGAATGTGGCAAAAATGCGGAAGGGCATGAGGCAGAGGGGGGTGAGCAAGGAAGTAGGATTTAGTTGGGTAGATGTTGGCATTAGGGATTCCATACACATGCATAAATTTTCATCAGGTGACAAGACTCATCCTTTGTCAGAGGAGATATTTATTGTGGCTCAGAGTTTGGGACTAGAAATGAGTACTTCTGAGGAGGATTTATGCATTGATTCAATTTTTAATTAAAAAGGGTTTCTTGATAACTGTCAGCAACCTCACGTTTTTTCAGTCAACATGAACTCTGAACCTATTCATCAGAGGTACAAAATATGCTTATAATAGTCTCCTCTGTAATCACGGTAGTAATTGTATTCATGGTCATTTTTTGTATGTTCCATCATTAATGTAGCACTAACTTGGAAGAGTCCATGACACTTGCAAAGTTGAATTCGAATTCTCAATGATTATATTAACAATCGTGAAGTATGAACAGAAGATCTAGCTTCCAAGTCATTATTGACTCTCTAAAAGCTTCTCTTGGTTAATACTGGTGTGCTTCTCTTCTGATATTCTCTTTTTTCTCTTCTAGCTCAGACAATCTAGAACAAGAACTAGTCAACTAGGGTATAATGCCCTCCCAGGTCCCAACAATGGCACTTTCCAGATTCTATGGTTTTTCTTTAATAGATTCAAGATATTTAACCACATAAACCAACCACTTAATGGTAACTAGCTCTAGATACTTGATAGTGCAATTTAATGCTTTGGTACAGTTCGGTGTGGGTCTTGTTTAGCAGACCTAATGTTGTCACAAGCACATAATAGGCAGCTTTGCAATAGAAATGGAAGAGAGAACGCTTCTTCGTTGAGGAGTTTTTTTTAAAAGGATAATGAGGAATACTGACAAATTTCTGAAGTATGCATGTATTGTCTGTTGATCACTTTAGCAGCAACTAATCATGGACGTCTCATGCTCATCTCCACTATGTTTGTGGAAATTGGTATGACCTTTTTAATTGAATTTGTAGATAACATATTGATTATTATGGTACAGGTTATTGTCTGTTTTGTGTGTTATTGCAGGACAACCTCTAGATTTCTTCTATCCATCTTCTAAAACTTTCTTGAATTTTCTTAGAAAAGAACTTTTTATCCTCTTCCAGGAACCATGGATGACTAAAAGAGATGACAAGATGCTGCTGAAGTTGTTTGCGCAAGTATGTTTAATTTGTTTAGCATATCCCATTTAACATAGTTAAATAAGTTCCTGTTTATGGTATAGTCTTTTATAATGCAATTCTAGTCTTAGGACATGAATTATACCATCATTTTACTAATCCATCTATTTCTGAAGGGAGATTTTTCATATATCAACATATTATTACCTGGCTAACTGCAATTTGGAAAATGGTCTGTCTGACAACTTCATTTCACGTGGCTGTCACATTTCTTGTTATGTTATAGTTCAGCTGCAAGGGAATTGATTACTTCCAACCAAATAGTCCCATGTTAACTGGCACATAATATTCAATTTTGTATCTCAAGCTTATATCTAGCTTTAACGCAGCTGCTCTGGGGAAGGCATAACCTTGGATTGGCAATGGTACAGTAGAATAAAATTGTAGCATTTTCTGGTCATACCTCTGTTATCATCTCTGCATGTTATATGCTTAGTAATTTGAACTTGACAAATTGTTCTTTTGTGCTTTACCTATAACAGCCTCGATGGAGTTGTTTTTTGAGAGTTAAAAGGATGGTATCACACTGGTAGTCATCCATCTCCATTAAGAAGCAAGTTGTAGTTTCAAAAGACAATTAAAAGAAGAGATCATTCCTTCTCCAATCTTCACAAATTGCTTAGATCATGGTGAACAATATTTTCTACATAGCTTATCCTTTCCAGAAACATGCTACAATTGCATAGCAGCCAGATGACCCCAATGTAGGCCATTGGCATGGTACACATGCCCTTGGAGTGGAAAGCTCATCTTCCCATCTGCTGCCCTGCAGTCTTGGGTATCCAAAATTCCGTCCTGTTCCTCGTGTCATGCCATATGCAATTATCCAAACCTCTCGAGCCACCTGCCAATCAAAGAATAATACATGGTGTCCTCACATCCACAGAAAATGCTTCTCATTTCCGCTCATGTAGTCCATCTAACCTTGTACACTTGAGTGGGTAGTCTACTCCTGCTGAGCAGAGCAACCATGCCAAAATTGTATATAGAGGTGGCTTCACCAAATCATTTTGCAATTCATCTGAGATCCTCGTCCTCCAGTCTATCTGGGTCGTCAAAGGCAGCATAAACCACGAGAATGTTAAACTAACCCACTGACCATGTCCATACATCTCAGAAAACACTTAAATGATAATTGTTGGTCTCTCTTGACTTGTACATTGATCTTTTCTTGCAGCTTATGTAATGGAAACAGAGTATTTTTTGAAATAGGAAATGGACATGATATACCGCTTCATATGGACAGTCTTTTAAGTACTGAGACTTGGAATTTATTTCAGTATTTCCACATTTAAATTGGGTGCTCCGGCCATATTTAGGAGACATTACTACTTGAAAAATGCACTCATAATAAATGAATCACGTGCTCTTTTTGGAAATAAGGAAGACATTGACTATCATAAAAGAAAATGGATCTAGGTTACGCAGATATTTGATTTATATGAAAAAAAAATTGTGTTTGCAATTAGAAGAATCAAGCTTTCTAATCCCTAATATAAATTTGTATATTAAATTTTCAGCAGCACGGGTAATTTAATCTGCATTGTCTTGGCTTTCTACTCTGACAAACTGAATGATACTTGAGAATTATCAATAACTTTGATTAAGGGGCTCATATTCAGACCTGCTCTATCTGGTTAGAATGCTAACACATAAAACCTCCTGAAACCATATTTAGAACTTGATTGCATGCCTGCAATCTTTGGCAGTTTCTTTAATTCAACCTGCTGTCCTCTAATTTAAACTATATCTGGTAAATAACTTTTAGGAAAAATATCTTCTAGCTGGACAATCAATGTTGATCAATGGTCCTAGGTTAACAGAAAGCAGAAACTAAAGATATTGGCAGCACACAGTAGCATGAATTAAGTGTCTTTCATGAGACCACCAAATTAGTTTTTCAAGGAGGACAAGTCGTCGGATAGGTTGATCAGAGGAAAGTCTACATCAATAAAAGTCAGGTTTTATCTATTGATGTTTCTTTTGGTTATTTTTTCTGATTTTTCTTTTCATTCAAAAGAATATAATATCATGGATTGTTGGTGTCATATGAACATAAAGTAACTCAGTTTTTATCAGTTTGCCTAGTGATAGTTTTGCTTGCATATGCTTAAATATATTGAGCCTACTTTGTGCTTCTTGTCTGTTTTTGGTCTAGTATTTAGATTTCATAGTTGGCTTGACAGTATGATTATGAGGTGGTTATTGTTGCCCTCCAGTATGACTATTGATCTCGTTTAAATTTGCCCAGACACCTTTTCGCAACAGAAAACTGGATCATTGATGGTTAAGTGATGAGAAATTTTCTGTAAATCACATGATGGAGCTCTCGCTCCAAATCGGGGCCTTCTTGTTCAATTCTTGTTACACATTATTCAGGAGCCAATAATTGAGTACATGGATTGCAGGGGCTATTCCAATCCAATGGAGACATATACCACCCCCTTATATTTGCCATATAATGCAAAAGTGGCGCGTTCTGATAATATCCATTTGAACCCATATGCAGGCTCAGGTGCAATGGTTGGGATTTTATAAAATGCTAAGGTCAGTCTATAATTCATCAGAAATCTAATATCTTTCTGTTTATTTGCTTTTCCTATTTATGTCTGTAATGCATATATGAAGTTATTTTTACCATTGACTGAAAATAGAAAAAAAAATATTACATCTTGTTCAGATAGTAATGATGTATAAAACTCAGGTTCTGATACTGATATCAGGTATTATTTTGTTATCATTGTTCATATTTATTGCAGCCTCCTATGGTAGGGACTTCTCATTATAAGTATCAATCAACTCTCAGAAAGGTAAACGGTACCCAATATCATGAATTTCAAGGGCTAGAAGATAGACAACTCCTGGGTAAAGGAGAAACATTAGGAGTGACAAGACTCTAAGGACTCTTAGTTCCTAATACCGTTATACATGGTCATAATACGACGAGAAATTTGGCCGTTTCGGCCATGCCCCTGATTAAGTGGGAGGTTTGTAGGTGTAGTTTTTTCTTTTGTTCATTTTTTTTTACGGTGACATCTTTTGTTCTTCATTTTGGTTTCTAGAATATGGGTATCAGCGATGGTGATTCATACAAATTGCAAAAAGCTGCTAAAAAAATATTGAAGCTTTGCAAGAATGGTGGTTTTACTGAAGAGAATGAATATGTGACCACGTTTTGATGCAGAGGCGGATCTAGGTATATAATTGTGGGTACTTTTTTTAGTTGTATCATTTACGAAACAATAAGAAATAATTTTGTTATCCATCCTTTATAATAATAATTAAAAAAAATAACTTTATGAATTGTTTTTAAAATGATTTTTTACATTTGGATATGTATTAATATTAATTAGATTATATTTAATGTTAGGAATACGGGTTGCACGTTCCATTATTCCACTTGAGATCGTTTTTAATAGTAAGAACACATTCTTATAATTAAGTTTATTCCTGTCATCAAACACGAAAGAACAATTATTTTCTTCCAAACACATGATAAAAATTTAAAACAGTACTGCCCACTATTGTGCCCAGGAGATGATGGAAGCGGTGACTTAGCAGAGAAAGAAAAGAGGTAGGAGAAAAAAATAGAGGAGAAAGGAATTTGAAGAATTCACAACCGAGAACTATATTTTTTATTGATTAGCAAAGATTATTTATAATACAAGAGTTCAATTTAGAAGATAAGAACTAAACCTAATTCAAGAAGATAAACTTAAAATAAGATAGAAGATAAAACTAAACCTAATCTTCTAAACCAAATTAATTGGATCATCCTTATCAGGATTAATTCCAACATACTCCTTAATCCTGACATCATGCATTCTAATATTCTAAACTAAATTAATTGAATCATCCTTATCAGGATTAATCCCAACATACTCCCCCTTAATCATGTCATCACTTCAAAATTAGAGAGGAACTTGTCATCGCGATCAATCCTTAATCTGGTCTTCGGTTGGAGGAGAAAAATACTACGGTCCTTCGAGCATTTCTTTCAGCGTCCTCTTGCTCAGGTCGCGCCCCCTCGCCATAGAGTTCTGCTATGCTTCTCCTTCCGGAGCTAGATCAGATCGGCCAAGTTGTTCGCTTACCACGAGCCACTGCCTTGCTGCCCTTTTGACGTGTGCACTGCCTACGCACCTCGCGTAGTCCTCACCATCCACTGGTCGGTCATTGACAACACCATCGATGAACTCAACCACCAGTAGGTAGGCCTTCCTGATCAGTTTCCCGCGTAGCAACGTCGGTCTGAACGTAGAACCGTGTCAGCCCTTTGACACAGGCACTACCTCCAACCCGCAACACCGTGTCAGTCCTTCGACGCGAGTATGGCCTTCGTCCTGCAGCATCGTGTCTGTCCTTCGACACGATTTCCGCCTCAGACCTTGAGGACGCTCCGTTCCTGTTAGAATCTGCCAACACAAAGAACACCCCGCTCCTAGCTTCTTTGTGACCTCGGCGTTCTTCCTCTTCGCACGCCTCTATTCGAGAGAGATGTCCTTCTCTCTCAGCTCTTCTCTTGCTCCTCTGCTCGAGGGGGATGTCCTCCCTCCTGCTCGGGCAGCCTGCTGATGTCAGCATGTACTCCAAGCTGTTGCAGCCGCACCCGTCCTAGGCTTCTTCCTTGCTGAAAATCCAGTTGCAGCCTTCCCTGCTGCTGCGCCTTGCCTCCTGGGTGCTATAAGGTTGCGTCCTCACGGGCGTTTGGGTGATCACCCATGAGTGCGGGCACCATGCATCCTTCGATCTCCCCTTGCATCACTGCTCCTTTCGACGCAATGCTACATTTTAGTCTTCTCGTTCTCCTCGATGCTGTGCTCGTCACTGATTCGGATGACGTTTCCTTCTTCCTCCCTCAGGTGCGCCTCCGTTTGGATCATCAATCACTCCTGCAAAAGGAAAAAGAAACTCTTCGGTAGACACAACCATCGCTCCGGCAATGTTGCTTGTTCCAGTCCTTCCTCACCTCATTCTCTGCCCAACTCATCGCACCTGCCGCTGCCTCTGGCATTGCTCTTGCTGCAGCAACACCGAGAAAAACTCCAGCGCTGCCTCTCGCGCGTCGGGGATGACAACGCCGATGCGGGGACTCTCAAACATGTGGCTCTGTTACCACTGTTGTGCCCAGGAGATGATGGGAGCGGCGGAGGCGGCGACTTAGCAGAGAAAGAACAGAGGTAGGAGAAAAAAATAGAGGAGAAAAGAATTTGAAGAACTCACAACTGAGAACTATATTTTTTATTGATCAGCAAAGAATATTTATAATACAAGAGTTCAACTTAGAAGATAAGAACTAATCATAATCCAAGAAGATAAACCTAAAATAAGATATAATATAAAACTAAACCTAATCTCCTAAACCAAATTAATTGGATCATCCTTATCAGGATTAATCCCAACACCCACTTACATCTTGCAAAGTACATCAATTTTAGTCATCAAAACAGTTCATCGGTCAAATATCTACATAGTAAGTTTGATTAAAATTATAACAATAATACTACTCAGCGACCATTAATAAAGTTTTTTTTATTTAGCTCATTAAATAAATTATATTGATGCGGTCCTTATGTGTTATTTTGGAATGTCAAATTAATCTACACGAGTAACACACTAATGTAAACAAGCATGGCTTGTAGTGTTATTTCTTGGGTGTTGGTTTGTTCTGTTTCACCTTGTGTTGTAGCAGCTCATTGTCATAGGTTTGTTGTTATATACGTTATAGTTGTTTATAGATCATTGAGTATTACGACAATGATATAAATAGGAGGGGATCCGTTTGTTTCAAACATCTCATATAATAAAAAAATATCTTAAGCTTCATTCTCTCCAAATAACTTCTTGCATACTTCTTCTTTTTGGTTTCATGGTTAATTATTGCAATCCACAACTTTCTAACATGGTATCAGAGCGGAGGCCCAAGGATTCAGATCATATCAAGTTCATGGTAGTATTTTGCTACAATTAATTGGTCAAAATTCTCTAGGCTTCATACTGCAGTTCTTTTCTTTATTGATCAAACTCGAACCTTTAGATTTGTTTGATTTCTCTAGAATTTCTATTTGCTTTTCTGATATGTAGAACTATATCTCATTCTTGCGAATAGTTTGATACAATTTATGGAGTTATACTTGTTTCTTAGTTTCTTCCCTGAATCAAGATGTCAATCGAATCTGCTTCTTCGTTAGTGTTGATTGATATCACAAGTCCACTATACCTTAATGCTTTAGATGCGTCAGGATTGATTTTAACTTCTTATATATTAACCGATTCAAATAATTATTCTATGTAGAGTAGTTCCTTTTATAATGCATTGATTGGGATGAACAAATAAGGTTTTCTTGATGATTTTTGCACCATAGAATAATTTGATAGTTCACTTAGATCTCAGTGGAAGAGATGCAATACATTGGTGCTTTCTTGGATTGTGACTACAATTTCTAGGGATTTGATAAGTAATGTGACTTTTACATAAAATGCATTCATTGTGTGGTCAGATCTAAAAGAGTGTTTTAATAAAGTTAATGGATGAAGATTTATTCTCTTCAAAGTGAGATTTATTCTTTCTGTCAAGGCACTTCTTCTATTGTTGAGGAAGATCTATCTACTATGGTTCTTGATTTGCCTGTTATAGATCTGCTCAAATATTATCACAATTATGTACTGCAATAAAAGTTATACATGTTTCTAATAGTGCTAAATGATTCATTCAATCATGCTAGGTCCCAGATAATTCTTATGAGTGACCTGTGCTCTTTTGATTGAAGAAGAGCAAAGACATGTGAAATTTTCTTCTAATGCAAATGTTGATAAACCAACCTTTTTTGGTTCTAAACCACAATATCTTATTGTGAAAACAAAGAGAGATTACAATATAATTTGTGAGTATTGTAAGAAGGCTGGTCACAAGAAGATCAATGTTATCGTATTACTGGATTTCTCGCAAATTACAAGTTCAACAAAGGTAAAAATTAAGGGAGTGCAAATGCAGTTTTGGCTCAAGGTTCAACATTTGTGGTATCAGCCGGCCGGTAATGATAAGGTTTGCAACAATCAACAATTCGATGAAGAGCAATTTAAACAGATTTTAAATTTATTGAATAGGGAGCCAGTTGCATCTTCCTCCACAGAACTTGCTTTGAATTTCGTAAGTATGATAGTTAATTCATTAGAGTCACGAAAGTTCTGGATTTTAGACACTAGATCTTCAAATCATATAACCTCTAGCATACATTGGCTAAGTGATGTCATAATAGTAAAGAATAAAAAAATTGTTACTATGCCTAGTGGACATACTTCTTTAGTGACACATGTACATATATAGTGAGTTCGTGTATCAAGCTACTGCTTTGTATATTTGAATTCAAATATAACCTTATTTTAGTTCCACAAATTCATTAGAGATTTAGCATGTTCAGTGGATTTTTCATCTAAAATTTGCTTTCTTCAGGAACTACCCAATGGAATGGAGAACAAGATTATTGAAGAAAATGGGGCTTTACTATGTGACACAAAATTTGGAACATGCTTCTTGTGCTTTTGTTGATATCTTAGCAGGATTTGTTGTCACAAATTTTGAGCTTTGGCATTGATGCCTTGGACATTTCCCTTTAGAGAGATTTAGACACATTTGTACTATTGGCTCCTATAAAATAATCATTCAGACTTTCATGTTCAATTTTTCCTTCGGCAAAACAATCCCAGTTGCCATTTAATTTGAATTCAGCATGTAAAGACAGATGTACTAAAATTCTTGAACTACTGCAAGTTGATACTTTGGGTCCATATAAAGTGCCTACAGATAATGGTTTCGGATTATTTCTAACCATAGTAGATGATTATAGTCGTTTAACTTGTGGTGTATTTGATGAAACGAAAGTCTGATTGTTCTTCATTGTTGTAGTAGTTTATAAATCTCACTGAAAATCAATATGAAACTAAAGTGAAAATTGTCCGATATAATGGTTAAGAATATTTTAACTCATATATAACCAATTCTTCACTTCAAAATAAAAGTTCATGCATTTATACACTTCAACAAAAATGGTTTAGTGAAGAGAAAACAAACATATATTACAAATTGCTAGAGCCTTGATGTTTCCAAGGAAAAATACCAATAAAGTACTCGGGTGAAGAAGCCATACATACTGTTGTTCATCTTATGAATCGAGTGCCTCTACAAGTCGTGCATAATATTTTAGCTTTTGAAAAATTCTTTGGTAAAGCTCTTGACCTCAGTCATCTTAAGGTTTTTGGGTGCTTATGTTTCAAGTCCAACAAAGTGATAACATATAAGTTTCCTGCTAGAGTTGCCCCCTCAATTTCTCTTGGCCATTCCTTAAGAAAAAATGCTTTAAAGTTCTTTATCTGGATACTAATAGGATTTCAAGAAGCAGAGATGTCATATTTTTTTAGACTTTGTTTTCTTTTTCTTTTCATAGAGACCACAATACATTGTCTCTTAATCAATATCCACTAGTTGATGATAATAATTTGCCTATCATTGTCGTTTCCTCAAAAGTTGTCAACGTTTCACCTGATACTGCAACTGAGCCATTGTCCTTATTTCATGCATATATTCCTTCAGTTGATTCTATAGCTCAAGTAGGACATGAGCAAGATATAATTCAAAATTCTAAAACTAACACATCAGAACAAACTTATGAGCCTATTGATGCTCTACCCCGGCCAAAGCATATCAATAAGCCACCTATTTGGCTCAAAGATTATGTTACTCCAATTTTTTTTATCGAGCTCTCTACAACACTTCACATCCTATGCAAAATTTTCTTTCTTATCATGTTTTTTCCATCTTTTGCAATAACTTTCTTTCATCGCTTTTGGTTGTTAAAGAGCCAACTAATTGCAAAGGATCAACATTGGATAGATGCCATGAATTCTGAACTTGCTTTGGAATCAAATGAGACTTGGGGGATTGTTGATTTGCGTGCATATAAAGTTTCAATTGGTTGCAATGGGTCTATAAGGTCAAATTAATAGCTAATAATCAGATAATGCTATAAATCTAGGCTTGTTGTGAAGGGATATAATAAAAAAGGTGTCGATTATAAAAGAACTTTTCTTCTTGTTGATAAGGCTGTTACAATTCGAACTTTCCTAGTTTCTGCACAACATGGTTGGCCTTTGTTTCATTTGGATGTCAATAATGCATTTCTTAATTGAGATTTAGTCAAAAAGTTTTATATGGATTTGCCAAAGGGTTGCTACCTAAGGGGAGAACAAAATTTGTAGGTTGATTAAATCTCTTTAAGTGTTGAAATAGGCTTCACGCCAATGGAATATAAAATTTATAGAAATTCTTGTTGAAGCATGCTTTCTCCAAAGTATGAACGATTATAGTTTGTTTATTAAACACTCTAATGGTGGCTTTGTTGCCTTACTTGTCTAGGTGGATGATATACTGATCATAGGTAGTAGTGATCAACTAATTCTTGATGCTAAACATGCTCTTCAACAGAAACTTAAGATTAAGGATTTGGGTGAGATCAAATACTTCTTTGGTGTGGAGGTTCTCAAATCTGATGAAACGAGAGAGAGAGAGATCGATGGTTCCGCAAATTCGGATTGGAGGCTCCTAGCACTCGCTCTTGTCCTTTAATAGTCGCTGCCACGTAGCACTCCGCCCCCCTCAACCGCGACTGCTAGGATGACTCCAAAGGTCATCTCTCAATGATGACCATAATGATCATAATGGTCCATCACGGTCGTGATCAGTGATTACGGCTGGTCACATTACAACAATCTCCCACTTGACCAGCGTGGTCACTGTGTCAGCACTCTCACTATCCGTGAGTAGTCTAACTGAAGATCATGTCCCGAAGTTTCACTATCCGTGAATATTTCACACTGACTCAGTCACTCCTGAGTCCCATCAAGCTCACATGCTTGATAAAAGTACTAGCTGCAATTCCCTTTGTGAGGGAATCAACTAACATATCACTCGTAGGCATATACGTCACTGTCACTTCCTTCTTTTCGACTATATCCTAAATATAGTGATATTCTATCTCAATA
>LTAE01011002.1:0-15895 GCA_001647135.1 Pontederia paniculata
GGTGCTGTTCTTGGCGTGAAGATTGCACATGGCACATGTTAAGTATCGAGTCTATTATGTTGTATGGTCAATTAGTAGGCCTCTTTACTTATTTTCAGCACTATCGAGTCTGTTGTACGAGCCATGAGCTCAAGACTATGTATAAGCCATGGACTTAGATGTTGTAAGTTAACCTATGTGTTCTTATGACTAATGTATCGAGATAATTGATCGTTTCCGCTGTGCACTATTGCTGTAATTTATCGTCTTCCGCTGTCATAGTTTATTGTTTTCTCGTGCCGCCTCGGGAGCCTCCTCGACGCGTGTTGGATATCGATTCGTACACGTGTGGGGCGCGCTCGCGGGGCGTTACACCTACTCAATAATATTTAAACTGAAAAAGATGTTTGAATCTATAATATATAAATTATCATACATAGTAAGTTGACTCTGGACTCGGATTTTTTTTCATACTAAGGAAACAAACACAAAGCATTTAGAAACGTTGGCAAGTACAAATTCTTTGAATTATGTATACACAACATTGATAAATGAGATGACAATATAAATTAGGAAACAAAAAAGCTTATGAGAATAGACCAATGCACCCCAATACTGTCTAAATAATCATCTTCCTTCTTCAATGTTCATCAGTGAATCTACAGCTGAAGGTGTTGACATGATGTTCCCAGGTGTGCTTGCACTTGATGACTTAGTCCCTTGGCTATTTGCAGTTACTTGAGTTGAGGTACTTGTGTAGTCTGTGACATAGCTGTTGTTACTATCCATGTGATATTGCCAGTCAGCCAAGTAGCTGGGCTTCATTGTGATTTCAGTCACTTTGATATAACCGGTCAGCATAGCCACCACTCTGGACATCGGTGGCCGTTGTGCCGGTGATGCTTGGGTGCAGAGGAGAGCTACCCTGACAACCCGACCAACCTCATCCTTGTTGAACAATGACAAGCTTCTATCAACCAGTTCCGGTTCACGCTTGTTCTCATACAGATACCAAGCCTGAAAAGTGTTTCCAATGTCAGTAATTATATAGATTAATACACTATACTACATCCATATTCAGAATTTCACAATTTTGTTCTCAACAAAATATATATAAAAGTTCATAATTTCGTTTCAAATTTCACAATTTCAAATTCATCAACAAAATATTTTAAATCAAGATCACAAGCTAGATAGACTAGATGACATGAAGTGACAGATAAGATAACTTAGATCAAAATACTAGCATATTTTCTGATTAATGACACCTTAAACTATCCGAGAAAAGAAATTTCTAAATGTGCCAAGTGTAAAGTTGTCTTGTTGATATTCATACGCACAGAAAATTAAGTGAAGCACATAAAAGAAGATCATAATTGAGTTTTTTTTTATGGTTGAGATTGAAACCTTTTTTTTTCTTCCACATGATTTTATTTCCTATAACGAGCACATGGGCCAATCTGTCCTACTTCTAACTTCTTGAAATCCAAATAGTAATAAGTTTAGATTTAGTTTTTAATGAAAACCATTTTATATAGATTACCAGGTTGAGTTTTTGAGATAACTACTGGCATTTTGTCTCTTGATATACATACCCATTCAAGAAGATAAATCCTTTTAGTATCCAGACTCTGATCTGAGTTAGGTCGACCAGCGAGAATCTCCAATGTGAGTACACCAAATGCGTATACATCAGCTTTCTCAGTGAGATGCCCCCTCATTGCATACTCTGGTGCAAGATATCCTCTGAAAGAAGCTTTTGAGTTCAAATTAGTTATATACTTATTACTACGACTTTAGACATGGTGCTTACATTGTTCCTGCAACCTTGGTGCTTACATGAGTGTTGTTAACATCATAAAGCTTAGCCAGACCAAAATCTGAAATTTTTGGTTTCAGATTAGTATCTAGGAGGACATTGCTAGCCTTGACATCTCTATGAACAATTCTGATAGATGATTCTTCATGCAGGTAGGCTAGACCCCTTGCCACACCCAAGCATATATCGAAGCGTTGTGTCCAATTAAGATGCAAATTGTTCTTCCCTGCATTCCAACAAAATGCTACTCAGTGCTTTAAAACATGATGACATAAACTTGAATGTGAGAATTTCATCTTAACTTCCTGTGAAAGTTATGATCAGTTAAAGTTACATACCGAATAAAGCTTGATCAAGGCTCTTGTTTTCCAAGAATTCATAGACCAAGATCCGCTTGTCACCTTCAATACAACACCCATGAAGCTTTACAAGGTTGCGGTGTTGGACAACAGATATAGTTGCAATCTCAGCCAAGAACTGTTGTTTCCCTTGGGAAGATGTGGGAGACAATTTCTTCACAGCTACCTTTCTTCCATCCAAAAGTTCACCCTGTAAAACACGGAGCAGCTACCGGTAAATGCTCAAGATTTATACTTAATCAGAATTATAAAGCTACACTGCCTTTTGCAAATCCTGAACAAGGCTATAGAGAGTTCAATCATGCTTATAGTAATCTAATTATTAATTTGTCCTTATGTCTGTTAGATGTTCCAGGCATAAAGAAGCAATCAAAGATGATGCTTAATTTCTTTGCATACTAGTTGATTTCATCACAGTTCTGACCTTGAACACTAGGCCATATCCTCCCTCTCCCAGTATATTTGAAGGATTAAAGTCCTCGGTCGCTGCCTTCATTTCAGAATAGCTGAAGATTTCTGGTTTCACGTGCACTCCATGCAAAACTGCAAGGTTTCATCATGAACGCTGAATTAAATATAAGCGCATACTTCAACAACGTTAGACAAGCGTAAAGCTAGAGTCAAGTATAAATTGTTACCTTCTTGCTCCTCTTTTAAAATTTTCTTCCTCCTCATCCTTAGAAGCACTAGAAAAACCATAGCCAATGCTAAAACAGAAGCAGCAACTGTAAGCCCCACAACTAAGATTTTATGGCTCGGCGAACTTGAACCAACTAAGTTTTCAGGTCTCGTCGGACTTGAACTTGGTGGATTGTTAATCACTGCAAGTATGAAAATTGAAAAAAAAAATGATCAGGTAGTTAGGAATTTGCAGCAATCGCCTTAATGATCATTATATAGTTTATGCCAAGTTACCATCTTTAGGAGAAATGCTAATGGTTGAGAGCCTGAGATCAAGAGATCATAGGATTCTTGTTCCGTTCCAACCCAAAGAAATGGCTGAGGATACAGTGTTGTGCTGAGTTATCAAGCTCATGATAAAAGCCTTTTATTGATTACTTCTTAATTTGTCTTAGAGGATAGTTAAATGGTGTGGACTTTCTGTCTCCTTTAAGTCCAACTGCCAGAAAAGAAAAGAAATTGTTTTCTTTTAGGAAAAAAAATGGAAGTGTTTATGTTAGTTAACACTATATCCATGTTGTTAAATAATTTGATCCTTTGATTTTTGAATTGATGGTCCAAATTAATCATACCGAATTATGAAAATTTGATTATTCATATGATTAATTTGATTTAACCTATTGATTTTCAATTCGATGATTCAAAATACGTAACCTAGCACTAAATACTCTCTTTTATTTGACAAGGAACTGAGAGCTATCAAAACGAAAAGAGAGTAAATTCTCTTGGGTTTGTGACATAAGGAGAAAGAAAGAAAAGGGACATGCAGTCACACTGACAAGAAAGAAAGACTTTTTGTTTATGAAAGAGAAGAGAATTTCTGAAGTTTCTTAATACCTCATGCTAGATTAATTCAATATTCTTTTAAGAATGATTGTTTATTTATTTTTAATTGATCATTATTTAATGTCTGAACAAAATTTGTAGATATATACACATGAAATTAAGCTTCTATAAACAACAACAAAGAAAATGCAATTGTTAACTAGCTCTATATTTTAATTGTTACCTAGTTTTGAACTATGATCCAACCGAATTCAAAAATTTTCTAGTTGGATTAGACTGGGTCATCGAATCGAACTATTCAATTTTTGGACTTCAACTTTTTTCATATATTTATAATTTTTTTCAATAAAATTTAAAATAAAATAAAGGGTTATTCCATTTATTCTCCTCGAATTATCGTGAAATTTTAGATCTACCCTTAAATTATAAAATCGAGCAGATATATGCCTAAATTTTTTTCGATTGCCCTGGAGTAACAATCTAATTTTCTATTTTTACATATTATTTTAATTTATTAAATTACTATTTTACCCTCTCTTTAAAGAACTGCTCTCTCTTCTCCTCTCCTCTCTCTCTCCTCTTTTTCTCTCTCGTCTCTTTCTCTCTCTCCTATCCTCTCTCTCACTCGAGCTCGCCTATGCGCGCATGCGAGTTTCAGCTCGCCTGCGCACCCGCGCAGGTGAGTTTTTTCCGCTTTCATACACGCATCACATGCAAGTTTTCGGCTCATTTGAGTGCGCAGGCGAGTTTTTTCTGCTCACTTGTGCATGCGCAAACTAGTTTTCGCTCGCCTGCGCGCGTGCAGGCGAGTTGCCGAGTGAGAGAAAGACCGAAGGGAGAGCAACGAGAACGAGAGAGAGGAGAGATAGAGAGAGACCGCTCAGGCAACTTGTCTAGGGAGAGAGAGACAAGAGGGAGAGCAGAGAGAACGAGAGAGGAGAGATGGGAGAGAGAGGTAGAGAGAGGAGAGAGAAAAAATGATGAGAGTAAATATCTTTTAATTCAGAGGATAAAATAGTAATTTAATAAATTAAAATAATTTGAATAAATTTGATGAAACTGTCCAAAAAAAATTAAGATCTATTTCTGTCCGGTTTTATAGTTTAGTAGTATGTCCGAAATTTCGTGATAGTTCGAGGGAAAAAATGGAAATAACCCTAAAATAAAAATAATATTATTAAAAAATAAATCATAGAAAAAACATAGGTGACAGTCCCATTTTCAAAAGAGGACTTCCATTGAAACTGGACATTGTTAGCTTTTTTTTTTCTATTTTCTATATTTTAGTTAAGGGTAAAAGGGTAATCAAGAAACATTGCAAACATAAAATAACGAAAAATTGAATACTAATATTTGAAAAGTCTAAGGAAGGTAAGTGGCTAATATGGGGATTACTTTTTGAGAAAAAAAGAAGATAGTTTAAGGGAGGTAGCCGAAAAAACTTTTTTTTTGTGGTACAAGGTTTCCTAATTCTTTAAAGACTAATAAATTTATAGGTCTTTGCCCCACCATTTTTTTAACCTCTCTAATATTATTGTGTATTATACAAAGTGTTTTTTTTTATATATTGTGATCATAGTATTCAAAGATTTATCCCGATTTATTTGTGTCTTCTCAAGTTATACATTTGACTTTGTTCTAAGAGAAAATTTTAAAAAGTGTATAGCACAGTTTTTTTTACGTGTTTGTGGTCCTTTGGCATGCAAATGAAGCTTGTCTGTGGACCTACGAGCCAAACTAATTAATGTCTTTGAAATGTAGCATATTCATCCATTTAGACTAACCAAGATAGATGAATATATTCAGAGCGTAATCCATTAACTGCTTTAGAATGGATTCCTGCTCTCACCTGGAAGTGACGGTCCGCCGCTTGTACCCGCCGGAGATGGCGCCATGCCCTCCACATTTGAAATATTATAACCCAACTCTGCAAAAGATTATTCAGACCAGGACATATCATTCAAATCCTGTTTGGAAACATAAACAGTTTAGATTTAAAGATCCAACAACTAATAATATCAATCTTACTGACTAATTCAGTTTGGAGGATTTAGTACTAAAGTTATGTAAACTTTGTTCATGGTTAAGTACATAAATATGTTAATTTTCTTTTATCATGAATGATAAATCTTTTGGACGAAAACCATGAACAGTTTGAAGGTACCTCTGCATGTGATTGGCGAAGGCATTTCGACCTTGCAGATGGAAGGGAGCTTGAGGACCTTGCTGTCATCAATCTTGATGCCGAATTCCTCAGCACCGCCGGCGAGCAGCTCGCAGAGGCAGATGGGGTTGGAATCCATGAGGCCCGCAAGCGCCGGGCAGCACTCCTTGTCCGGTGCCGGCACGGTGCTGGCAGCTTCCACGTACGTCAGGCAGCTCGTAAGGTTGAAGAGCTCTGTCGTGCAGTCGGTGCCAGACGACACAGACGGGCTGGCGGAAGGCGTTGCAGATGGGGGAGGGCCCAACGGCAAGGATGGTGTGGCCGGGGGAGGTCTCAACAGCAAGGATGGTGTGGCCGGGGGAGGGCTCAACGGCAAGGATGGTGTGGCCGACGGCATGGGCAGCACGGCGAACGCAATGATGGTGGCTAACGCGACGAAGGACGCCCTGGACATGGTCGTTAATTAGTGCAGTGCAGGGACATGGAAATGGTTTCAATTTAGTAGAGTCAAGGTCATATCAGGGCGTATAAATGCAGCACATTACCTGATGGTGATGGTGGTGGTGCTTTGTGGCCGCCCGCAGGCAGGCAACATTAATGAGTGCCCAACTAACGATGCTTCCATTTCTTTTTTTTCTCCTTCTCTTTCACATCTGCCTTTTGCATGATTTTTTTTGTGGCTGTCATTTATCATAATTGACTGCTCTTAGAAGATTTATTAACAATATTATACTATCAATGCCATGAAGAAGAAATCAGAATTACAAAGTTTTCTTTTGTGTTGATCGGAGCATTAATCCATTCAAGGAGATGACTCTTTTCCATCTCCAAGCTTTGTTCTGAATTATGTCTTCCTGGAGGATCTTCAGGAAAAGTATCTTGGGCCCGAGATAGACTCTCATGAAAAGAACAAAGGATCATAATCAAATATTTATAAAGAAAAATGAGGCGAAGAATGGATGTTTTATATGATATATCTTATCTCTATACGAGTAGAATCTAGTTTTTGTTCATTAGTTGACATTATCTCCTTTTATGAAAAAGAAGGTGAGAAAAGAAGTTAATAATCAGTCCTCGAATAATAGTGTCACCGTAAATATGAACATGCTACATGAAAATAAATAATATGCAAAATAATTATTCCATGATGAAAGCAAACACTGTCATGATTCAAGCTTTAGGAGCATGGTCATTAAAATTGTATTTCATGATCATTCCAATCTCGAGTAAATTCACAATCTATGTTGTCAGATGCGATATGGTGTTAAATGCATAAATGATGCATACTTTAGATGAAAATAACCATTGATGTTCATGCAACCTTAGTGCTTACATGAGTGTTCTCACTTATCATCATTGATCATAGAGCTAGCTAGACCAAAATCTGAAATTTTTGGATTTAGATCAACATCTAGGAGAACATTACTAGCCTTGACATCCCTACAAATTAATCACGTAGCTGAATCCTCATGTAGGTAGGCTAAACCCCCTCGTATAACCAAGCATATCTTGAAGCGTTGTGGCCACCAAGATGTGATTTTCTCTTCCCTGCAATCCAAGAAAAAATGCTACTTAATCGCTAATTTTGAGAAGAAAAAGAAACATTATATTAACTTGGTCAATCAGAATTCTTTTGTCAGCCACCTGTGCAGGCTGATTACCGTATTACATACCAAACGTAGCTTGATCAAGGCTATTGTTTTCAGGAATTCCTAGACCAGGATCTGCTTACCGCCTCCAAAACGTCATCCATGAAACTTTTACAAGGTTGCGGTGTTGCACAATAAATATAATTGCAATCTCAGTCAAGAATCCTTTGTGAAGATGTGGCAAATAGTTGCTTCACAGGTACTATTATCCCATTAAATGTTTACCCTGATAGAGTAGTCACCAGGAAATGCTCAAGATTTATACTAACCCAGAATTATAAAGCTACTGCTTTTGCAAATCCTGAAAAAGAGGATAGCTACATGCACCTCAATCATGCTTATAATAATCTAAAGTATTTATTCTTGCATCCTTTATATGTTCCAGGCATAAAAAAATAATCAAACTACTTTTAGAAAAAGGATGTTGAATTTTTTGCATTCTAGTTGATTTCATCACAGTTCTTACCATGAACACTACGCCATATCTTCCCTCTCCAGTATATTCGAAGGATTAAATTCCTCGGTTGCTGCCATCATTTCAGCATAGCTTAAGTTTTCTGGTTTCACGTTCACTCCATGCACAACTGCAAGGTTTCGTTGAGAACACGGAAGTACATATATATGCATACTTCAACAACGTCTGACAAGTGTAAAGCTTGGAGTCAGGTAGAAATTATTACCTTATTCGTATTCCTCCTTAAAAATTTTCTTCCTCCTGATCCTTAGAACTATTAGAAACATCATAGCCAATGCTAAAATAGAAGCACACACAACTAGGATTTTATGGTTCATCGAACTTGAACCTGGTGGCTTGTTAATCACTATAAGTATGGAAATTGAAAAATCACACAGGTAGTTTGGAATTCGCAGCAATCACCTCAAACGATCATTATAAACTTTATATCAAGTTAGGAGAAACACTAACGGATGAGATCATGGGATCATAGGCTTCTTGGTATGGGACACAACATGTGCCCTCTCGAGCCCAAAAGAAATCGATTCTAGGAAGTTATTTGTTACTGAAATGTTGCACGCCTTTTGGACAGCTCAAAGGAGGTGTCGCTAGCCTCCTTTCTTATATCAAACTCCTTTTCTTTAATATCATCCTACAACAATACAGAAAAGGTATAAGTTATAATCACAATCATAATGTAGTATTTTGGTCGTACGGATTATATTTCCTTAGCGTTCGCACCTGAATATAAATATCAAATACCCTTCTTCCAAGACTTTTCCATGTAGGTTTGTCACTGAATTCTCTGCAGATTGGATCTCTAGTGTAATTTCTATTCTCAAGTCCGAGACGATAGTATCACAGTGATGATCGGTGATAGCCTTGCAGACCGCAACAATCCAGTATCCAGAGTTTTCTGAAATTGCCATTAACCATCAAGAGTAAAAACAGAAGTAGACTTGTTCAAAAAGTATCAACATAATTAACAGCCCATTTGATTGGATTTGTGACACAGTATGACGCATTGGTCAAATTGACATCACCAATCTCATATTTGATGCCATAAGAAGCCATGATGGTTCTATTTCCACCACAATTCAGAGCATATGAAACATCTGTAATAAACAAAAAAACAACATTATTATAAATCTCTGTACAGAAAATTGTTGCAGAATATATGTAAGGGATAGTAGTTAACATATTGGGGAATATCAATAGCATGGAATGCCATGTTGAAGGCAATTTAAGACTGCAGGCAAGGTGCTTGGAAACAAACGATAAAAAAATTTATGAGAAATATAAAGAAAAAGGAACAAAGAACAAGAATAGGAAATGCAAATAATTAAGCAAATATATACCTGCTACTAGAAATATCAATCACAAAGTTGTTTGCTATCATGTTTCTGATTCAATACACTTGTATAAAATGTAACCCAATTAATGAGAGACAATGACAGTTATGAAGGATCCTAGATAATTTTCAACCCCTAAAAGATTAGTTATAATCGTGCTATCAAAAAATTTTCAGAAAAGAGACATATCATAATATAGATAAATACAGTGTATTTACTGTTTTGCAGTTGCAAATCTCGTTGTGTGACCCAAGCGGGGAAACATCCTTCCAATTGATTATATGATAGGTATCTTGAAACAAGAGATTTATACACTTTACTCAATTTTAAGAAAGAATCTCATAGAAATTGCCTAAGAAAGAATGTTTCAGTAATGCTGTATTTTTTTCACTGATGATATAGAAATCATTTCCATCAAAAGAATAAGAACCAGTCTAACATATATAAAGACAAAAAGGAAACAAATAAAACCAAATTGGAACTCAATCCTGACCTTAATCCATCTTAGATCGATCCAAATTCTCTCAAGAGAATAGTCCAACTCAATCTAGCAAAGTGATCTGAAGTCTTACAATGTTCAGTGCCTTCAGCTTTAAATCTCTGATTAACATATTTGTCATGGCTTATCACATCTTCAATTGTTTGTACACCCAAAAATGATTAAATCTAAGTTAATCTAAAGAGGATTTAGAAATGTCATATCGTATGTGTAATCAGAGAAAATGTCATACTAGCATGATATCTAAGCAGATTCCTCCAAAAAGTTGAAGGTACAAAAGTGACGCAATCAATGCAAGGTGTAGCAATATATGCCTTGCAAATGTATATGAAGAAAAGAAGCATACACACTAATAAGTGATGAGTTCTTTTGTATCAGCAAGCTACCAGATAGACGTTGTTCCCAAGAAATCTGCTCAAGGAGATGTAGAAAATTAAATTCAAAAGTCATATTTTAAATACATGACTCGGATGAGTATTCGAATGGAGGGCCAAACAAAAATCTTTCTTAAGAAGTTCAGTTTATACTAGCTGAAGAGGGGATTGAGGAATTGAACATGTTATATTGTTGAAACTCAAATCAATCATTGCATATACTTACAAAGTAACCAACTTTGTGAGATTTGAAAAACTGGCAGGAACTGGACCTTGAAAATAATTTCCTTGAGACTCCTACATCACAAATAGAGGAATCAGATAGCATCTTAAAACTTACATACAGTAATTAAACTAGGTTTTTGTTTTGGGAAATTCTTAATACTATAACATATTTGACAGAGAAACAAAAAATTCTAACTGAAACCATCAGTTTGAATAATATATTTCTGGAAAATCCAAAAATGTGCTAGCTGTTAGCAAAAGATAATGCTTAATTGAGTTTCAAGAGTGCTAATGAGGGAAAAATCATATACACAGAATTCAAGAAGAAAGATGTTTGTACGAAGCCTTACAAAAACCTCAGGTTTGTAAAAAGCTTCCTATGAAATCAGGTACTTTACCAGTGAAGTTATTATCCAATGCCCATCTGGAAACAAAATGTCAATTTAATACTATTGCATTAGAATAAGATTTCCAAACAGAAAGATACCACTAAGCCCAGAACCGTCCATGTGTCTTGAGTGTATCTTCTCAAAAAGATTTCAATTGTATCTTATCAGCATATAATAGTAACAATCATCATTCAGTGAGATCATACTTATATAGTTGTTACAGAGTTTTGAGCCTCTTAAAAATTCCACAAAGCGTTAGGGCTACAAGTACCTGATTAAGCGCATCATTGCAGAAGTTAGGAACAAGATGACTTCTATGTTTCATGGGATTCAATAATAAATCAGTCGAAAACCAATCAGATGCAGAAATGAGCATGAAGTGGAGTGATCGAATGCTTAATCTTACAAGTATTCCATGTTGGTGAAGTTTCCAAAAAAATGCCGGAAGAAGACCCGTCGGAGAGTTCTGTGCTAAATTCCTGCAAACTTTGGTTCATGAAATCATATACTTCTGAAAACATGCAGTCTAACAGTGTTTGTAGAACGCGGCAATCTGCGGAGAAGACGACCGGAGTTCACCGGAGCTCCGGTCAATCTTCTCTCGGAGCTCGCGAGGGCGCGTCGGCAACGCTGCTCAATAACGCTGGGCCTCAACGCACGGCCTATCAAGTTGGGCTGTTGTGGCCCAGAGTGCGAGCGTAGGTCGTCTCACTGGGCCGGACACGGCACTGTGGGGCGTATGTGTGTGCCCAATGCACATTTTGGGTCCTGATTATTTTCTTTATTTTAAAAAATAGAAAATAGAAAACTAAAATTATTATTAAATAAACGCCTCTATTTTAAAAAAAAATATATTTAATCTATATAAATATATTTTAAAAAAAAAAATCGAAGTTCCTATTAAAGATTGTTTTCTTCGTAGCCCTGTTATATACATTGTGCAAACAATGGAAATGTCACATTATATGGGAAAACAAAATAAGAATAATTATTTTTTTCAAGTTATAAGACTTGTCTGATTTCATCAAGTTATTATTATGCGAGTGAAAAGAAAGCACAAATCTTACGAATAAGTTGATTATGTGAAGACCTGGAGGTTGGAAGTATTGTCTTCTCAAAAAGAGAAAAAAAGTAATTTGAGAGCTAAATTAATTAAATGTTACTAATTATTTGATCACGCAATATTTTCTTATCAATATTAAAATTAAATCAAATGAAGACCACAAGATCAAAGATATTAGATAATATAATTAAGATTGATTGTTAATAATCCAAGTTCAATGTTTAAAATCGTTAATTTGATTGAAAATATTACTATATTTTTTATCTTAGTTTTAAATTAGTCATATGCTAATAATTCTAAATATCAAAAGTCCCAAGTACCAAAAAGAAAGATATTGAATAATGTGGTAACATCAAGCTAAATAAATTTGGACAAAGTATTAGTTACCTAATTAAATTTGGACAAAGTGTTAGTTACCTTGTGGAGGTCTCAAATTCTTTTCTTAGTAATTTATCATTTTATTTTTTTCAGTTTACTCTAATTTGCGTTTTGTACAGAAACGCTAATTTTACCTTTTCAGAACCTACATGCATTCACCCTGCACATTCTTCTTTTCAAAGATGAAGAACCTTCAAAGGGTAACCATAGACTTGCATATACAATTTAATTTGTGAATAAAAAAAGTCAAATTTAATTATCATTTTGAGATCTTATATTTGGTAATGGGTATTAATTATGAGAGACAGATACTATGTTTTTTTCTTATCTGTAAAAACAAAGAAGGTTATCCATCTTCAGTGAATACAATGTCTTTCCTTGGAGGACAAACAGATATAATCCAGCAAATTAAAAGAATATGGTAGTATATACCAACAAATGCATTACACATGTACTGTCTCAAGCATCATCTTCCCTCTTCAATGAAACTATTCATCAGTGAATCTGCATCTGAAGCTATTGATGTGATGGTCTTAAGTGTGCCAACAGTGGATGAATTAGTCCCTTGGCTTTTTTCTAGTACTTGAGATGAGGTGCTCGTGTAGTCTGCGACACAGCTGCCAGCGTCGACATCCTTGTAAAGTCGTGAGTCTAAGTAAATCGGCTTCATTGTGACCATAGGCACTTCCATGTCGCCGGCGAGCATAGGCACCACTTTGGACATCAGTGGCCGTTGTGCAGGCGCTGCTTGCGTGCAAAGGAGAGCTACACCGATAACTCGATGAACCTCGTCCTTGTTAAATGATGACAGACTTCCATCGACTAGTTCCAGGTCACGATTGTTCTCATGCAGACACCAAGCCTGAAAAAGTGCTTCCCATGTCAGTTGTGATAATGTACACTACAAAAGTATAACTTGATATTTTTTCTTCTGTCACTGCATAGTTAAGTTCATAATTAACTGCATACCCATTCAAGAAGATAAATCTTGTCGGTCTCCAGGCGAGGATCCGAGTTAGGCCGTCCTGCAAGAATCTCCAAACAAAGTACTCCAAATGCATAGACGTCAGCTTTCTTAGTGAGATGCCCTCTCATTGCGTACTCGGGTGCAAGGTATCCTCTGCAGGAAGATGCAACTTTTGGGTTCAAATCCGTGATGGCTATTTTAGACAATCACTTCTATGATCAATATGTTAAACACATCAAAGATAAAAAAAAATTACTCCTGGTACTTACATTGTTCCTGCAATTTTTGTACTCACATGAGTCTTCTTCTCATCATAGAGCTTAGCTAAACCAAAATCTGAAATTTTTGGATTCAGATCAGCATCTAGGAGGATATTACTAGCCTTGACATCTCTATGAACAATTGGCATAGATGATTCTTCATGGAGGTAGGCTAGACCCTTTGCTACGCCCAAGCATATTCGAAAGCGCTTTGGCCAATCAAGATGCAATTTGATCTCCCCTGTAACAATCCAAGAGATATTCAATCCTTTAAATCATAATACTAACTTCGAAGAATTATAACATATATATATATATATAGAGAGAGAGAGAGAGATAGANAAGATGCAATTTGATCTCCCCTGTAACAATCCAAGAGATATTCAATCCTTTAAATCATAATACTAACTTCGAAGAATTATAACATATATATATATATATAGAGAGAGAGAGAGAGATAGAGAGAGAGAGAGAGAGAGAACTTCGTATGAAAATATATGATTGTTGACTAGTTTAAAGTTGCGTACCAAATATAGCTTGATCAAGACTCTTGTTTTCCAGGAATTCGTAGACCAAGATGCGATTCTCACCTTCAGCACAGTATCCAAGCAATTTTACAAGGTTGCTGTGTTGCACAGCAGATATAGTTGCAATCTCAGTCAAGAACTGGTCCTTCCCTTGGTGAGATGTCACTGATAGTTGCTTCACAGCTACTATTCTTCCATCTGGCAGTATACCCTATAAAATATGGAATGTCTTCCCTCGGTTTAGATGCCACTGATAATTGCTTCACAGCAGATATACTTGTGTTTCATTTGTTTGATTATTGCATAAAACCTACTGGATGCTGAATTTTTTTGCCTACTAGTTGATTTGATTTAAATTCTAACCTTGAATACAGGGCCATATCCTCCCTCTCCCAGTCTATTTGAAGAACTAAAGTCCTTTGTGGCTATCCTCATTTCTATGAAGCTAAAGTTGTCTGGTTTTACATTCATCAAGAGAGTATTCAACTCTGAAAATGTTCAAAAAGAGTACAAAGTTAATTATATGTTCCTATGATTTAGTTATGTACGACAAGAGTAAAGCTGATTGTAAGAATTATCACCTCTTGCAGATTCTTCCTTCAAAATTCTCTGTCTCCGTAAACGTGGAAGTATTAGACAAAATGTTGCCAACAATATAACAACGGCAGCAGCTGTAAGCCCCACTAGCAATCCTATAAGGTTTATCGAACTTGAACTAGACACGGAATCTAAAGAATCATATAGTTTGTTAGTAACTTAGCAATATCTCAAAACTGCTACTGTTTAGTTTTATATCCAGTTACAACCTTTAAGAGAAACACTGATGGCTGAGATCGAAGGACCATAGTAACCTTGGTAGGGGACACAGCATGTGCCCTTTCCAGCCCAAAAGAAATGGATTTCCAAGAAATTATTCTTCACTCGTGCTGTGTACTCCTTTACAACGGCTGTGAAGGAGGTGCCACCGGCTTCCTTTCTTATGTCAAAGTCCTTTTCTATAAGATCACCCTACAAGATAATGTAGAACTAGCATTGTAAGCACAATGGGAAATGAGTTGTCACTAATGTTATATTTGTATCAATTGTGTTTGCACCTGAATATAAATATCAAATATTCTCCTTCCAAGACTTCTCCATTTAGGTCCATCGATGAATTGAGTCTCTGCAAAAAGTAGCTTTACAGAATACCTTCTGTTCTCAAGGCCAAGACCATAGTATCGTAGTGATGATGGTGATAGCCTTGAAGTCTGGAATAATTCTGTATCTGAAGTTTTATTGAATTTCCATGAGCCATTGAGCACATAGTTAACAGAGTTTGTGGAGTCCACAATGCTTCCAACAGAGCTAACAGCCCATTTCGTTGTATTTGTAACATAGTATGTTGCACTGGACAGAGAAGCATTATCCATCTCGTACCTGATGTTATCAGATTCCTTAATGGTTCTACTTCCACCACAATCTATAGCAAATGAAGAATCTGTGATGAAAAAAAGGTGGACATTAACATAAATATTTACACCGAGTTTCTGGATATAAAGCAAAGGAGAGGGTAGTTGCTAACAATGTGGAGAATCTCGATAGCATGGTGTATCATTCTGTAGGCAATTTAAACCTGCCGGCAAGGTGCTGATGCAAAACAATTATCAGAGAAAGGACAGAAGAACAAAAGCAGAAAATACGTATCACAAAGCGAATTTTACCTGCTATTAGAATCATCATTCACAAAATTGTTTGCCACGAGGTTTCTGATACATTATATTTAGAGAAAACATAAACTAATAAGGCAAAATAGTGATAGATAATTGCAGTTATAAAGGTGTTATATATTGATCAACTCCTAGAAATAGTTTTTATGGTGCATGTCTGAAATGTTTCCACCAAAAGATTTGATATGTATCATAGCATAGATGCATTGCGTACAATGTTTTCTTGTGTTACATACAGTTGCAAATTTGGTTCTGTGACCCAAG
>LTAE01011003.1:0-12628 GCA_001647135.1 Pontederia paniculata
CATACATGCATAATCACTATTTTCCAAACAATCGAATCCTAAATTTCATCTAACCCTAAAACAAAAGGGATTAGTTCATCATATTTAGGGAAGAGAAAGAGAAATAAATAGGAGAGGAGAAATTCATCATCACATTCAAAACACGAGTTTTAAACACTAACATTCAACTTACCTTAAAGTCATAAATATGCAACATTAAATGTACCTCATACAAATGCAAGAATCCCTAAATATGGTTACAAATGCTCCAATTTCGGCCTCCAAAAGAGTGGGGAGCATAAGAGAGGAGAGAGAGTTAAAACCCTAATTAGGTTTATATATGGCACTGTAGCGGTCACCAACCATTCACGATCGCTATACTTGTTACGGTTGCAAAGAGCTACGCTATGGATAAGTCGATGTGCGCTACGACTCACTGGATTGCGCTACGACTTTGGAGTGTGTTATGGCCGTGAGAATACGGTGGTGAGAATGTGCGCTACGGTCGTGATCGAAGTGCTACGGCCAACATGAGCTGCACTACGACCTCCTCAAGAATGCGCTACGACCGTTCAATGACCGCTACGACACCCATGGGCGCGCTACGGCTTGCTGGGATGCTCTACGGTTGAATGGGAGGATGCACTGCGTGTCTGTCTGAACTGGATTGATCCTTTTAACTCTTACACCCAAATCCTACAAGAATAATCCAAAAATTTGAGTAGACACTCATTTTTGGAGAAATTGATGTACATTAAAGCTCAAGACACATGTTAAAGCTCATAATGCTATAAAACACGTGTATTATGCTCATCTTATCCGTGCATTTATCACACTTATCACTTATAAACAAACAATTTGATTAATTCAATCCTTACATGTAAATTTCTGCACCTTGATAAATGACATACTAGTAGAAGATAAATTCATAACTTCTATTATATATACCCAAATAATATTTAAAACTAATTTTAACTCAATCTAGAGTCACTTATAAGTAACATATATAAATTTTAGAATTTATCTCCATCAAGTTTTATTGCAAAAAAACTAACATTTTAACCTATGTTCTATATTAGTTTTAGGTTCTGACAGACTGAGTAATGTGACATTAAAAATTTATAACTCACTGTAGATAGCATCAAATTATGATTTCTAAGTTCTTTTATAAATTAGACTTCCTAACCTTTCATGTGTAAAAATCTCGAATTCCAATCTGTACATATCATTTCTCTAAAAATCTTGGAATCAAACATCATGAATCATGACATAAATCTAGGGTAAAATATTTTACATGAAGTGATGGTCACTTGCGAATTTTTCCTATCCTTCACGGATTGTATTAGCTTCTGAAATTTTTGGTGGCTTTAGATAAAAGGATAAGGCAGCTCCACGAATTTGTACAGGATTTTATGGCAAGTGAAGTTGGTTGAAAAAAATAGGCTATGCAGGAGGTGGCAAGCTGCTTGCTTATGGCAGCTTGTTTGATGATTGATTAAAGTGGTGGTCCAATCAAAATTTACATTTAGTATGATAAATTTATTCTCAATAGATATGACTTATTCCTAATTAGATATATATTATGATAATTATAATTTATAGGATCTATTTACAATTATGTATTATCATTTCTGCAGGTGCTACATGGCGAAATATGATTGGTCTTAAGGATAATAAATACTAACAAATTTGTTAGTATAATAATGGCACTAAAATAATAATTATTATAAAATTAAATTAGGGTTATCACATTACATACCTTAATTATCGTTAACTCTTCTTCCTTGTTCCTCGATCCTCGATCCTCCATCACGATGCGTCTTCCACTTCTTCTAGTTCTCCGAGAGAGAGAGAGAGAGAGAGAGAGAGAGAGAGAGAGAGAGAGAGAGAGATTTCTAGTGATTAGGCTTGAGAGATATAATGAGAATCTCCCTCCTCTTAACCTCTATTTATAGGGGTTTTTAGGGCATAATTCGGGTCCAACTCAAGTTGATCTCTATTGTTTTATTTTATCATGGAGTCCAATTATATAAATATCTTTATTCATCACCAAGTTGGGTTCAAAATCCTAGTGAGCACAACATGGCCCGTGTTCATACTAAACACGGTCCATGTTGAGGCCACATGATCCGTGTCCCACATATGGCATGAACAACATGACACACATCCTTTAGGGACACAGTATGTGTTGGTTCATCATTTTTGGTTGGGGTGTTATAGAGAAGTCTTGTGCAGAATTGAAGATAAAGACAAGTTTTTTAGTTACGTTGCAGAAGACATTTTTAATTTTATTCTTCTTATCATGTTTTGTTGTTTTGAGTCACTTTATGTAAATCATTAGATTGTGCTATACTTGAAATATGTTGAGTCTGTCTATGGAGAAGCCCAACTTGAATAGTATAAATAATCATCGAGCCATCGACATGAAGATTTCCTGAGATTGAGTTTGGTTGGCACCATCTTTGTAACTTTTTTAGATGTATAACTAATTATACATTACTAATTTGATTTAGTTAACATAGTAATCTATTTAGAATCATATGTTCCCTTTGAAATGAGTTCCATCGAGTTGTAAGAATCTCATTCTTCCAAAAAGTGTAATAATCTTTTAGATTATCATGCATCATAAATATAATTTTTATTTTTTATTAAAAAAATCACTCTCCTCTAAAAATTAAAAGAGATATGTTACATGAAATTTTCACTCTCTCTCCTCTAATGTTGAGCTTTTCCTCACATATAATCTTCTCCTTCTCTATTCTCTAATATTATAACTTTCTCTCTTATATAATTTTCTCATCTTTCCTCTGTCCTCTGATAACTCACTTTCTGTCTACTTTAATATCTCATTTTCTCTCTTATGCTATCTAACTTTCTCTCTCCTATAATATCTCAATTTCTCACTCCTATAATCTAGTATTAGAAATTTTCTCTCTTATAATATCTCACGTTCTCTCTCATCTAATATATCTCCTTCTCTCTCTTATAATTTAATTTCATAACCTCGGTCCTCCTTCAATTTTCTCACGTCTCTAATCTCCTCATTTTTTCTCTCTTATAATCTCATCCTTCATTTTCTTTTAATATCATAACTTTCTCTCTTCTTAATTCTTTTTCATTTTCTCGACTCCTTTAAAATCTCACTTTCAATCATCTCTAATATATCATTTTTTCTTTCATATAATCTTCTCCTCTTTCCTCTAATATCATAACTTTCTCCTTTTCTCTCCTTTTCTCTCCTCACTTTCTCACTCCTATAAATTTCCTCTTTACTCCTTTCTCTAATATATATCTTTATTTTCTCTCTACTCTATTTCCTCTCTTTGTCTCTCTTGTTATCTACTTCTCTTTTTTTTCTAATATATATCTTCACTTTTTCTCTCCTCCAATATACTCTTTTCTTTCTCTCTCCTCTAATCTTATCTCATTCTTCTTTTTTCACTTTCTATCACATCCTTCTCGTCTCCTCTCTAATCTTCTCCCATTTATTTTTATATAAATTATAAATTCAAGTAAATTGCTCTCGTTCATCGATTAACGATTCACTTATTATGGATAGATTCCTATCTCAAGCCAAATATAATAATTTTGATTTTAGGGATATGATTACTTAGAATTACATTCCATGGAATGCCATTATTTTAAGAAATATTTTATTTCATCAACCAAACACATCAAAAGGCTCAAAGATAAATATAAAATAATAAGTTGATCGGACTTGAACATATTGATACTACACATTATCATGTGAATAATGTTCTTGTCATGGATGGATCAAAGTAAAAGATTGAATTGAGGTTGAATCTATTGAACAAAGAATAATGAGCTTTGTTTCACACCAGTACAATTGATGTTCTTGCAATTGAATTATTATTAATATTATTAAAAGAGATAATGAAAAGGTAAAGTAAAGGAAAAATAAAATTATTGTTTCAATGTTTTTTATCATGTTTTTGTATATGTTTTTCCACATTGCATTTCCTTTACATATTATACTTCAACGCTCATGGAAGAATTGCCTCGCTTACTTTTGATCCTGCAAGCGATGAACAACATAATGATAGGTGATGACACTGTTGATATAGATGTTCATGACACGATGACTTGCATATGATAGAAGTCTAGCTTGAGCTAAATTAGTCTTTATTGAATTTTATTAATTCTATTTTTCTTTATTTTAAACAGATATAAAAGGATATTTTATTTGGATAAACTATTGAAAACAATTTTATTTTTAAGTGATCGCTTTCACATTATGTGTCTTTATTGTTAATCAGTCTTTTGGTCAAAGTTAAGTTTAAAAAGTAATATCGTAATGTCTCCAAGTATGTATTCTGTCATGTGGAGAATGTGAATTTGGAGGCATTATAGTAAATCCTAAGATAAGAGAGTTTTGTGGCATATGTAAGCAACTAATATAGTATGAATTTCTTGCAACATTGAATGACAAACTTGCAAAAATAATTGCATAGCCGGTTAAGATGTCAAATGATCTCTTGTTTCATTACTGAATGTCTTTTCCCAATGGTCCCCCGATGGCTTTCTTTTTTTTTTTTTGCTTCCATCTAAGTACATATCAAATATGAGGGGATTAAAACTTATACTTCCATTGGTTTTTTTTGTTATTAGAGACAAATTTCTCATACCTTTTCCATGTGAATTTTTTAGATACCATACAACTCTGAATATTGGAGCATGGTTGTCAAGATCTCGATCTAGATCTTAAGATCTTACAATTTTACGATCTTGAGGGCCTTCATCGATCTTGAGGATCTTAATTTATGTCGTACGATCTTATGATCTTATCCAATCCTATTGATCTCAAATAAATATTTTAATTATTTAGAAATAATAGTTTTTACAATTTTGATACTAATAGTTAATATAAACAGAGTTAAATAGATTTTTCTTACAAATTGATTAAATTATGATCTATTGAAGTCTAATTCAAAATTTAAGTGCAAAAATAGTTAAAAATATATATTTTATATTAAAATATATTATTTTATTAATTCATAGGATCTTACAATCCTCGATTTGATCTTACGATTTTCGATCTTATGATCAATTTATGATCTTACTTAAGATCTCGATCTTGACAACCTTGATTGGAGGAACACGACCCGTGTTGTGAATCCACGCGGTCCGTGTCTTACCATGGTTTCGAGGTCATCCGAGGAACGCAGACCATATTGTGCATGTCATGGACTGTGTTCGGGATCCTATTATTAATGATTTTTAATAATAATCTCCATGCTGAGGGTATCTTGAGAAAGAGAAATTTTGATTCTTTAATGTAATCATAAATCCGAGTAGGGAGTGATAATTCAGATACAAACTTATTAATCATTACTCTATTTGCACACAGTGAACCTTATTATTGATCTTAATTACATATCTTTCATGCAATAACGTTATCACTTTATTTCATCCCTCATTCTATGTTGTCCTCCTCGTTCCTCCTCGAAAATTGTCTTCTCTTTCCACCACGTGCTGTTGATCTTCATCAAGCGCTCCTGATGAAATTCTCGAGCATGAAGGCTAAGGAAGAATGGTTGCTAAGAAAGAAAGAGAAACATTTCTTACTATCAATCTCTAGGGAGAAGAGAGAATAATATCTTCTGATGGTTTGGAAGAAGAATAATTAGTTTAAGGTGATTATTTCGTGGCTAGGAGGTTTCAAATAACTTAAAATATGATTAATTCTATTTTAATGATGATATAATTTATTAGCACGTCCCATATCTTTTCTAGATATGGTCTGCATTTAGTTTTTAGGGTTTATTTGGTTAGGGATAAAAGAAGGGTAAATGAGGGAAAGAGTAATGTGGTTAATCCCATTTAAATGTATTTTTAGTCGAGGGAAATGGAGGANTGGCACCATATTATCTCCCGGTTATTAAATCTATAAAAGCTTTTAATAACCTAATTAATCTCATAGCAGTATACAAAGAGCTATTAATTAATTAGTTAACACATACCTCTTCATCTAATCCCACCAGTGTCATTTACATAATTTTCACTTTTTTCCACTTAGAATGTTAAAGGACACTATTAATTTGGAAATAATAAATATCATTTATTTGGTTTTTTTTACATTTTTGCTTATTATTTTTTCTTTCTTACAACTAAAAGATATTATATCTCCTGTAATAAAAAAACACATCTCATATACTTTTTTTTTATTTTCCTCCATTTTTAATTTAAAATATTATTTTTTATAAAACTATCTCATAAACTTTTTTTTATTTTCCTTCATTTTTAATCTAAAATATTATTTTTATTCCCCGCATATCTAATAATTTTTTGATCCCTTTATATCATTTTTTTATTTGATGGTTTGTGTAAATGTATGTAGGCAATTGATGGCAATTATTATAATTATGCTTATCGTCTTATCTACTCCCACCAGTGCCTTTAACATCATTTTCATTAATTTTATATATTTTTTTTTCATTTAGAATGTGAAAGAGTATTAGAATTAGACTATTAGTTTGAAAATCGTAAATATCATTTATCATTTTTTCACTTTTTGCTTATTATTTTTTCTTTTTTACAACTAAAAAATAATTATATAACTTGTAATAAAAAAACACTCTCATGAACTTTCTTATTGTCCTCCAGTTTCTAGTTTAAAAATTTATTTTTATTCCCGCATATTTCATAACCTTTTGATCCCTTTATATCATAGTTTTTTATTTGAGATTGGTGTAAACATATATAGACAATTGATGACAATTATTATAATTATGTTTATTGTCTTATATCAAGCCATGGTGATTAATTTTTTTTAGTTACAATATGATTTATTGATGCTAGAAGGAACGTAAAAACGTAAGGAAGACATAACTGACCACTAATTTTTCTTAACCCCAAATTAAAGTATAAAAAAATATATTTAAACTACACTTCTAATTTTATTAATATGTAATTCAATAAACACATACCTTAGAATACATTTGTCCAACAAAAACTATAATTTTTATCTCTTTTCTTTAGTTATATCATTCAAATAAAATTATTTATTTCACTCTCGTTCTCTTCTATTTTTTTTCCTAATTTCTTTTCTTTTTCATTACCTTATCTTTTATAAGTGTTGAACCGAATATACTTTTAATTTATCTTAACATAACCCGCATCTTTTTTTTTTTGATAAGAATAAAAAGTTACAATTGGTGAAAATAAAAATAAGCGGAATTACCGCACACGCTGTAGAATTTTCTTTTTTCTTTTACCTGTCAATTTAACCCTATGTCGTGTGGTGGTATCCGCCTTCTCCAGGAACAGAAGATTAAACGGCTCTGTTATTATTGGACCCCCCGCAGCGGTGCGTATATCGCCTTCCTCTTCTCACAGTCCCCATTTTTAGGGTTTTACGAACCGCTATCATTTTTTCCGTTTCTTATGATTGATTTTTTCCTGTTTATTTTATTTATTTACTTTGCTTTTTCAAGTTTCCCATCATTGCAGTCGATTGTTACGTGCTAATTATATTTTGGCACTAAAAAATCCGCAAGAAAATGTAGCCAATTTGAGTGGGGTTCAAGAAATTTTGCCTTCTTGTTCTTGATCATGGCTCAATCCCTGTTGAAATTGATATATTCTAACAGTTTGATTCCGAGAAATTTAAGCTTGAGAGCATCGATTCTGATCAAAATGCGCCGTTCCAAGTTCCCTAAGGTGGCATCCGTTTCTGCCGTATCCAGGAGAAGCGACAGTGGGAGTAAACTCAAGGAATCCGCTAGTAACCTTGAGGTTTAAATCATATTCGCAATTTGAATGAGTTCCCATTATTGTATTGTTTGGCTTGCTGATTTGTGCTCGCTTGATAATAATAAAAATACTTTTGGATGGTTCTTGCAAGGAGGATGTGATCGAGAGCGATTCTGGAATCGATGAAATTAGGAGGGATCCTGATAGGCTTAGTAGTATGACTGTGAAAGAACTCAGAGAACTCACAAGGTATTGACCTCCACCTACATTCAGTTTTTATGAGAGTAGGACAGACATTTAATTGCTGTACTACTCATTTCCATGCTTATCGTCCTTGAAGGAGTGTAGGGATAACCTCAACGGGTACTAAGAAAGATCTAGTGTCGGCTCTGATGACTTTTTCTTCTAGAGATCAAGATGGTATGTGTTTAATTCTTTTTTCTTTTCTGTTTCCTCTAGAAGTGTTTGCTAGTGTGGTTTTTGGTATTTTTGAATAAATACATGTTCTAGCTAGTGAATCATTATGTCATGATTCAGAAGGCAATGGCATACACTACAAAACTAAACGAGTGAACCCTATGGGTATGTCATCCAAGAGAAAAGTTGATGACTCGCTTACTGACAGTGGTGTTCAAAACACTGTTTCCGAAGCTGACGAGATCAAACAACAGGGAAGCAGAAGAAAGAGTGTGTCTCGTGGGAGTCATACTATTGAAATCCATCCTATAACTGCTACGAAAGAGAAGGCGTCAGTTGAGACATCGGAACACCTAGGTAGGTTTTGCATGGTATGGAGTTCTGCAATATTTGCAATATTTTGAAATTGTTGGCACAAGCGATTGATGAGTTTTAATCTAATCAATTGTAGATCAAGCGGCCTTTCTTATGAACTATGGTGAGCCTTGGACACAACTTGCTCACAAGAAGCCACAGGCAGGGTGGATTCCTTATAACCCCACGATGATGAGACCTACACCACTTAATAGGGATGAAAAGTATGTTAAACTTATGTCCTGGAATGTCAATGGCTTGAGGGCTTTGCTGAAGTTGGAGACTGTTTCTGTCCTTCAACTTGCAGAAAAGGAAGATTTTGATGTGTTATGTTTGCAAGAAACCAAAATGAAGGTTAATGTTGCTTTTAAGTTCTTTCTTTTATCAAATGTACTGTTCATATGGGATTATCCTTTTTGGATGCCAAAAAATAATCTTCTAGGTGTAACATGCTCTAAAAAATCTTCTTTATATAACAGATATTCCAACAAAGGTGAAATTCAGTGAACTCTTTCTCTACATCCTCTCTCCCCCTTTAGTTGAGTATAGAATTGATGAGGACTAACCCTAAACCTAAATTATATTATTCACTTAAACCTAAACTAAATTATCCACTTAAAAGAGAAATAAACTAAACCAGAATTTTATTCATCCAAACATAAGTCTTAATAGAACCCTATGAGTTTTTATAGAGTTTCAAACTCCCATATAATCATAACATGGAAACCTAATGAAAGGAAATCTAATTAAAAGGAAAATAAACAAAATGCCTAAACTAAACTAATCGGCTAAAGGCTCACAACTAATCTTGATCTACATCAAGAATATTTGCATCTTTTTTATCTTTCCCGTTTCTGTATTCTTTTTGAGAGAGTTCTCATATCTCACGATAGAAAAATAAAAAGTGTTTATGTGTTTGAATCTATAAGCTTACTCTTGTGCAAACATAGTTTTTTTTGGAATGGCCATAGTTTCTAATCATTATAAATTCTTAACAGGAGAGTGATGTCAAAGATATCAAAGATTGTCTAATTGAAGGCTATGGTAACAGCTTTTGGACTTGTAGTGTTGCAAAGCTGGGGTACTCTGGCACTGCTATCATATCACGAGTATGCTTATTCTGTGTCTAATTGTGTTTTTTATTAACGAATTTTACTTATTTGATGTTACAATTATTTTCTTGGTGCTCAATTGCATTAGAGATTGGATGTTCCACTAGTTTATCTTTTTACTACTACCATAATTACTCAATGATAGAAGTAAGTTGAGTTGCTATGTTTAATTTCATTTTCCTATCCTAAACTGTAGCATATTTCCACTTCAACCCCTAATCTTTAATGTTACCCTCTTACCCTTAACTTTCCAAACATTTCCA
Source organism: Pontederia paniculata (assembly GCA_001647135.1). NCBI lineage: Eukaryota > Viridiplantae > Streptophyta > Magnoliopsida > Commelinales > Pontederiaceae > Pontederia > Pontederia paniculata. The sequence continues at coordinate 9,839 of LTAE01011003.1, forward strand.
CTTTACCCCAAATGCCTAAATTTTATTTATTTTAATTATGCATTTACCTTTCCAAAATTTCCACTTGACCCCAAATGGAAGTCACTCGCGTCATTTCCTTCAGGAACCCGATTGCTTTTTTAAAATTAAATAGACGAACCTTAATAAGGGTAAAAAGGAACATTCATAATTAAAAAATTAAGTTTCAGGCATTTTCGGGTTATGTGGAAGTGTTCGGAAAGGGTTGTGTGTGTAAGTGGGTAATGGTAAAGTTTAGGGGGTCAAGTGAAAATATGTTATAGTTCAAGGGAGGAAAATTGAATTAGTTTTTTTCAATAGTTTGAGTTGCTATGTTATTTTTACTCTTCACCTTATCCCCATGTATAGAAGCAAGATCCGCTGAAATTAGTTTGAGACTTTGAACTACGTAGAACATTGCTGAATGCATGCTTAAAACTGTGTCCAATCTTTAGAGATGTACTGAGTAAACGATTGCTCATCTGAAGCCTCCATCACTTTGAAATATTCATTCCATCCTACATATGCCATGCCATTATTCTCATTCTTTCTTTCCAGCTTTGAGAAGTGTCATTATTTTCTTTCTTTCTTTCGTCTTATTTTCAAAGTCTGTTTCGATTTTGATTCTAGAATTTCCTGCCAATTCGAAATATTCATTCCTTTCCATGTATGCCATGTAATCATTTTCTTTCTCTCATTCCTTCTTAAATTTCTTACCAATCTTACTGCCTTCTTTGAAATTTTCCCCCAAAAAAATGATAGGTTGTCCTGTCATTTCACTTCATTTAGTATTACTTGGTGCTTAAAGAATCTCAAGAGTTCTCGACTTCATAATCATCCATTTCACTGTGTAACTTGTCATCATTGAAGACCATGCAGAATGAGAAGTCTACCATTGTTTGATATGTCCAATTGTATGGCTGAATTTTTTGTGCCATATCCTTTGAAACCTTTATTAAAAGTTGAAGACACCAATATATATTCTCAACTTATACCGGTTTATAATATTTCTTTCTTTTTGTTAACTGCGTAACATACATAAACACCAGAGGTTTGGAACCTCAACACAAGATAGATAAGCTTAATTATGTATATTTTTATCTAAAATATTGCTAGCTCAATTCTGATTTTTGTAATTCTACTCCATCATCAGTGGATATGCTCTCACAACAAATTCATTTCAATCATGGTGATTTACAAGGTAGAGGGGCCTATACTGACTATTTAACCGTACCAGTTATTTAATTTGCCGATAATTAAAAACACAAAGGAACTTCCAGCAAAGACTCCTATATAAATCTATGTATTTTTCACAAAATTCTTTTATATATGTCTATGTATATATATGATTATATATGTTGCTAATCTTTGAATCCTATGTCATTCCCTTTATCTTAAACAGATGAAACCAATCTCAGTAAAATATGGGCTTGGCATACCAGACCATGACAGTGAAGGGCGCCTAGTTACAGTGGAGTTTGACTCATTCTATTTAATATGTGCATATGTACCTAATTCGGGTGATGGTCTCAAAAGACTGGTAAGCATACTCCCTGTACATTTTTCAGTCAACTCTCTTCTCTGTCAGCATTCGATTACTTATGGCAATAATGAATCACTTGTTATTTTTCTTTTTGTTAGGATTATAGGGTTAAGCAATGGGATCCATCGCTGAGCTCATACATGAAAGTAAGTAATATCTAAATCTCATATTTGTAGGAATCCCAATTTATTATATAAAATACTGTATGGTTCTTTGGCAGAGAGGCACATCTTCCCTTTCTTTTCTTTTGAAAAAAAAAGGTTCCATTTCTTTTAAGCAAACTGCGGTTTTTAAAATGTCAACAACTAAGACCAAAAGAATGCGCATGTTGTTTTTGGGAGCTCAGTTTTTTCATTTAAACTTATTTCTTCTTAGGTGTCCATACATTATTCATTGTTTGGTAGTCAACATTTCTTTTAGTTAGCCAATTCCAAATTTTTATTAGTACCAGGTTACCTATAGAACTTTTATTCTATCTTCCCCCATCATTTTTTAACAATAGGACATCATAGATTTGGAGTTTGTGATTAGTGCCTACCTTTAGCTTCTGCCATTTTGTTTTTTGAGGGAAACTTCTGCCATTTTGTTGACATTGTCGTTACAATGTAATCACATACTATTCGAGGGAATAAAATGTTATGTTGATATTATATATCATGCATCCTTTTTTTTGAGAAAAGTAAGGATGACTACAAGTCGTGGGTAGTCATCCGATATGTATTAATACCTTTGAGTTCCAAAATGTACAAGTGAGTAAATGAAAACCTAAAGGTATACAAAAAAGAGAGAGCCTCTAAGAGGGTGCTCTTAGAGCTTACTCCTCTCCCCACTCTCTACTCAAAAGAAAAATATGATGTACAATATTCTCGATGTAGCATCCCCCCGCCGAAAATGGTGCGGTTACGCTGCAACCAGATGGCCCATGTGACCGCCAAAGATACCCGCCATGGTTGTCTCCACTCGTCCCCACCTCCCCTGGGTAATGCACGTAGTGACTCCCAAAAAGATGTTGTCGTCGACGAGTCAACCCCCATACTCGGCATCCGCCTCCATACCTCCATGGCAATGGGGCAAGTGAAAAATAGTTGGGTGATGTCCTCTCCCAGTCCGCACAGAGCACACGATGCGTCTGAGTTAGGCGCCCATCGCGCCCTGTATGCCCTGGTAAGAATCCTACCCCGCCTTAGAAGCCAAGCAAATATCTTGACTTTAAGAGGGGCCCGTGATCTCCAAATGTAGCGGCAATCCGA
>LTAE01011005.1:5859-15893 GCA_001647135.1 Pontederia paniculata
GTAGAGAGTGAGGGATTGGATCTCCTTTACATACCTTAGCAAAATCCCTAATTTCTTCTTCTCCTTCTTAAATCCTTCTTCTTCCTAAGTCCTTCCCTCCAAGCCTGATGAAGCACTAGTGCCTTCCTCTCTTTCCCTTGGTGCTCCTTCTTCTTGTCCTAGAGTTTCCCCTCCTCTAAATCCACCTTGAGCTGAAGCATTTGTGGAGAGCTCCCTAAACCCTAGCTCTTAGGTGTGCTATGGAGAGAAGAGAGGAAGAGAGAGAGTGTGGAGGTGGTAAATGAGAGAATTTTCTGGTTCACACCCCTTTTATACCTAGGGGTTTAATGGCTTGTGGGCCATTTGGGGGGTTAATGGGCTGCTTAGTTAATTGAGCTTGGGGGTTAAGAATTTGGGGTTTTACACCTATCATGCTTTTTGAGTCCTCTTCATCAACAATCCAATCAAGAAGATATTCCTCAAATAAAAGAAAAATTATAAAATATAACCAATCAATGCTTTTGGTAGTTAGGCTAGCCAGACTTGAATGACTGTTGAATGTTGTTATTCTTCATAGGTGGTAGTTCTAGGGAATGCACCATGATGGTTTGTCACCCTCTAAGAGTGGCTTTTTCCCATGATTTGAGATCATTCCAGTCATTTGGCTTTGGCTGGCTTAGCTAACTAAGCATTCAAAATCCTAAGAAACGATAGCAGTAGCGGATAATACTGTAAACCCAAATGCAGAGTATTGCTTCGTGTCCTTAAATTCGATGGAGGAAATAAAGGCAGAGGAACAACAACAATATGACTTCCAGACATTGATGGGATTGGATGAGGAGAAAGACTTAATTTCTTCCTACTTCCCGTTCTCTGCTGAGACAAGTTTGTTCCGTATTTTTTAACAGTTTTCTGTTGATTTGGAAGTGGATCAAGGTTTTTTCAGTGGCAACCCTGATAGCTAGAGTCCTAGTAAGTCTTGGTTAATCCATTTGAGGCAAGAACGTTAAAGGTAAACTTGGCTCAACATTTTCAAGATTTCATCTTGTGACCTCCACTTATCAAGGTTCAACTAGCTATGTGGATCAAGTTTTTTTTTTTTCTGAATCATGTTGAATGCCATATTTCTGTTTCAATGTGTCTGTTATGTTGAACAAGAAATACAAATATGAGTTTTTTCATGCTGTACTATGTAACTTAAGGTTTGACTTCTACTTCAACATGGCTGTTATGCAGAATAAGATTATGAATATGAACTTTTACATGCTGTACTATGAACTTGAAGTTTGACACATAATTGGTGTACAGCTGATTTTACTGTGAGTTCAAGCATTGTTCATGGATTGTCTTTCTTTGTTCCTTTTGTCATAAGTTCCTTCCTCAACCTATCAAAAAGGAAATTCTTTCCTCAAAGTCGTACTGAAAACCATGTTTCTGTTCATTACTGAGTTTTAACTTTTTATTGTCATGAGACAAGTACGTCTGCATCCAATTTAGATATTGTTAGAAACAGATGACTGATAAAGTCTAAATTGTTCGAATTTATAAGATATTACCTTCAAGTATTATTTTAATGGGTCCATCTCAATAGCTTTTTTTTTTCCGCTTGCTTTTTGGTCCATCTTAATATAGTTATAGAAAATTTATGTTGTTAAATGGGAGAGCAAAGTTGGATACTACATTGGATTACATCTATAAAATAATTCCCAAATCTTTGGATGTAATCAATTTGGAAGTTAGAATCTTAAGCAACACTACAGTTGTACGGAAAATGGATTGATTTGAATAAGATAAATATTACCAATAACGGATCATGATTTACTTAAAAAAATGGTAATGAACACTGGAACATTTCTCTTAAGCAATAGGCACTAGAACGGTCGAAGGATCATATTTTAAACAAGTTTAAAATATTCTCGATCTTTGGCATTTGGGTGAATTTAATTTTAATCACTCATTTCAATAGTAACCATTGCAAACCTCTTGACGTGGAGACATCCATCTTTTGAGGACCAATGAAATCTTTTTTTTCATGAATTTAATGTTCTCATTCTTTCAACATCAGCTTAACATTCTTGTCGTTATGGCGTAAACAACTTAAAATTTGGCAGATAAAATGTTTAGTATAACTTAAGAAAAAAGCTAGTTTCAAAATTGCCAGAATGTTCTCTAATAACCATCCTTCGCTGTTGATTTGGCATTTCGCAGGAAATTTTGGAGGGGGTGACTGATATAGACCTAGTGATCAACTTAAAGCTCAGAGAAGATGTGTTAGTTGAGAAATGCCTTGGAAGAAGGATATGCAGTCAGTGTGGCGGGAACTTTAATATTGCTTCTATCAATGTAAATTCGGAGCATGAACGACCTGGAATGCACATGGCTCCACTCCTGCCCCCTGATCATTGCATGTCAAAGCTCATTACTCGTGTTGACGACACTGAAGATGTGGTAAAGGAGAGACTCCGTATATATAATGAATTGGTAATCCGGTTACTCTCCTTTTCAATATTTTTATCATTGATTATTTAAATTCTTCTAGTTGCTGTATTTGCACAATTTGACACTATTGGTTTACTTTAGATGGATACTGTGATGAGGCATGCTATGATGCATTCTTGATAACTTAACAACTGTCACGTAAAAAAAAAAGACCAATGATAAAATTTATAGGTGTATGCATCTGCAGAATCTTGCATCTAAAACAATCACCTTTCTTGTTGTCTTTGACTATTTAGGTGGTAAACATTGGAGTTTAACATTGACACTTGAAAAGATGTGAGTTCAGTTTGCAGGCATTTTTTAGAATTTAGACCTTGGAGTTTAACATTGATGCATGAGAAGATGTGGGTTCAATTCGCATGAGGTTTAAAATTTAGATTCACACAAGATCTTTTATTATTGATGAGATTTGTGTGTAGCTAGAGCCGAGTTCCCTATCTGTTTATGGAGCAGAATAGGTTGATGGAAAAGTTAAATCAACACCAACTATAAAAAATTGTAGAGCTCTATTTGTCATATTGTTATATAAGTCTTCAATAATTTCTTTTCTGCCTAAAAGCAGGGGAGACTAATCTCCCATGAGCGATGAAGCTCAATATGTATAGAAAATATTCACTACATAAGATCATATGTACATATATCATGAGGAAAATAATCAGTAAAAGCCATTTATGCTTACCTTACCTTTTTATTCTCATTCAATTATTCTTTTACTTTAAGACATCATTAGCTATTCAGTTACAAGAATATCATGCTCTTGCCTCATTTAGTCTTTCGTCGATTATTTAATTGCAAGAATCAGTTGCATTGTTGTGAGATAATACCCATTCTTTTCAGTTCAGTAGGTTCAAGCCCAATTCAATATTTTGCTTATGATTCTTTTATATATGTTATCATACTATTATCCTAAATCATTCAATTTAATAAATAAGTAATTGATGAATCTCTACCACTCATGAAGATTATTGGCTTTAGCTCCAACGCTATTAAGGCTAGCTAGGTCTGATTTCAGTATCCAGTAAATTTCGTTTGTTTCTGAGAAAACTCAGTGAACTTGAAGGAACCCTTTTTTACTTGTTCCAACAAGAACCAATTGACAATTGTTCCCGAAGAAACTCAATTACCCTACGTCTGATGTCCATGTTGACAGTTCATCGTGAGCCAAATCATACCAACATGGATAAATTCAAGCACATGCAACATCCATCTTTAAAACCATATTACCTTGAACAAGTGAGAGATTGATGTATGCAGATCCAAAAGATCGATCCATAATATTGATTCCGCTTAACACACCTTTTGGACACTTGAGTCTCTTCCCTTCTTTTCGTTGGCCTGAAGTCCTGCGATGTATGAGTCCTCAAAGAAAACATAGTGAAAGGAAGAGAAAGAAAGAAGGAAAAAAAAAGAAAGAAAGAAAGAAAAAAAGAGAGGAAAAAATTAAGGAGGAATAATGATATATCAATAGCCATTATTCTCAAATCCTTTTACTCTTTTTTCTCAGTCGTTACATCTAGTGTGTTATTTTGAACTTATATATTCAATGTGAAAATAAATAACAATTAAAATATAAAAGGAATAGAAAACTAGGAAAATATTAAAATATAAATGTTTAAAGATTATAAATAACATGATGCAAATGAAATCAAATTTAATATTTGTGTATTTTTTGAAAAAAACAAATAAGTTAATTTTTAAAGAATCTAATATTTATCAATTAAATTTTAGAACTGAATTTTTATCACTATCTAATATCTACAAACCCAAATGTTTTCCAACTTCCCACAAAAGCATCGTATCCCTCCGAAACAATTTCAATTATTTTTCTTAAAAAATAATCTAAAGTTTCCCAAACTAAGTATTTTGGTGGTACGATAGAAATAATTAGGATATTCGGCCACCGTAATTTCTTCCATGCACTTGATGCTCCATGTAATTTCATCCTCCAAAGCTATATCGTTTGCAGATGTATCTAGGAGTCAAATTTCTTCTAGTTGTCTCTTTCATAGTTTTGCTTCGAGGTATGCATCTTTCTATTTCTCTATGGTAAATCTATTTTTTTTATATATTTTCTCCTTTTCTTGGACATTTGTTGGATCCTGTTGTTTTTTCTTTCCACCGTCTCAATCCTTATATTTGTTTTTATATTGTTTGTCATATTGAGATTTGTCAACAACTCAATTAACCCAATAACATAAAACTAAGATGGGCATGTGTTTGTTCTATGTTATTATTGATCATGGGTGTATTGATCAATAATCTCTTGAATCTTAATTTATACTAAGCATTAATGTTAATTATCTCAAATATCTCGAGATTTTTAATCTCCGAAGGAAATTTCAAGAACACATATTTTTATCCCACTTTATCCTTTATTCTCTATTATATTATAAAACATGATTAATAAAACAAAATAGAGAAGATGAGAGGGCATTAAAATTTGTAAGAATGATAATAAGAATATAAAGGATCTAGATAATTTATTAATTAAAACATATTTTTTTATTTATTATATTATCAAATATATTTTCAAAATTGATCTAGTAGTAGCGCACCATGTCCACATGAAAAGCTTGTCATGAAAAGCTCCTCATGTATTAGTGGAAGCTATAAAATGAATAAGACGAAATCAAGCAAATTTACGTGGAACACATGCAATAATTATAAAAAGTATATATTATATAATTTTTTTAATTTGGTTGTTTAGTTAATGAATTCATGTTAATCAATTAATTTATTAAACTTTATCTAACACCCAAGAAGCACACTCGTCACTTGACTGGCCAACAAAATGTAGAGGAAATTAAAACTTTTTTAAAAAAATTATTTTATAAAATAAAATGTGCAGAAATAATAAAATATTTGTATGGTCTCTGATCAACTAATAGAAATTAATTTAATAGAGACATCTAAACTTAGGATCATTGACTTATGTGCAAATACTATCTATCATGAGGATCAATTGTTACATGTGTCATCAATCATCATGTCACTGCATATCACTCGCAGAATCCAAATCAGGGGAGGTAACTCATGTGAGTTATAAGTTTATTATGTAAGGCACAATATATAATTATTTTTCATGATAAAATAAAAGTGTAGGAATAGTACAAAAATATTATTCCTCTATCATCATTCATTCATTATCAATATTTACTTTCTTTTATGAGGAGTAAGCTACGATAATATCAATAAAAATAGTCAAACATCAATTATTTCTATATCATTAATTTTTTTTTATCATCTTTGTCATACTATACTTTCTTTCCATTCACCAATCGTTCATCATCTTTACTTTCATCATTAATCAATCATCATCTTTACTTTCATCATTAATAATCATCATCTCTACTTTCATCATCAATCAAGCATGCGATACATAATGCAATATTTAGTCTAAGTGGTTATCTTGTTATCTTTATCTTATCTTATTAGTAACTTTGTGGTGACTTTGAGAATTGCTTTGAGTTACTATGAAATACTTATGAGTCTTTGGAGGTCTTGGCAAATAGGTCAATGGGGATTCATAAGGCACATCCAATAAGGATGCTCAAGAAATTCTTTCATTGGCGGGGAGAAAGACAAGCAACAATAATTGAATAACAACTGTCTACTAGTCCTCCATCATTAATAATAGTGCCGCTCTCAAACATTCAATACATGCTGATCTCATCATTTTAATTTAGTGAATATGGTTGATCCTTATTTTGTCCACATATTAATTTCTTGATATCCAGAGAAGGCCTACCATCATCTATCATCTGAAATTTTCAACAATTGATACACGATTTTCGAGGGACACTTCTTAATTATTTTTTGACTTCTTAATTAATTTTTGATCCCCATATTAATTATTTTTCTTAAAATTAGGTGTTCACGGTCTGTGACATGTTACTTCACGGTTGCGACCGAATATGGATATTTTCTCTACATTTTCACGATTGTGACATGTTCTTTCATAGCCGTGATCGAATACTAGATATCTTCTCTTCCACTTCACGGCTCGTGCAAAATTTCTTCATGGCCATGACCAAAGTCGCATTTCCTTTATTTCGACTTCACGACCCGTGACAACTTCTTTCACGATCATGATTGTAGTCGTGATTCTTTCGTTTCAACCTCACGACCCATGATAATTTCATTCATGATCATGATAGTAGTCGCGAGATGCCTTCACGGCCCGTAAAATTCACTTTATGGCCATGACGATACATTCACAGTTGTTTCACTTTTCTTTGGGATCGTCAACTCCGCCGTGTTAAAAACGGATCTTTTTTTTGTTCTTTTGATACAAAAAGTCTCATATAAATTAGGTCAGAAAAATATTAACATCTAGGAGAATATACATGGATCAAACATCATAATTGTGACCATAAACTATTTCTATCTAGGACAAAAGCATAGCATGCAATTATCTCTCATAAAACACATATAAAAGGATCCGCCTATATATATACCTTTTTTCTTAAGGTTCTTCTAATCCTCGCCATTGTTCTCTTAAATGTTGCGCTACGTTCTTCTTCACGTTCTCCTAACGAGATTTTGGCATCAGTTTAAGAGAGAGATGGAAAGGGAGAGAAGGAGAAAATATGCAGAGAGAAAGTGAGAAAATTTTTATCTAAGCACCTAGGGAAGAGGAAAAAGAGGATGAGAGAGAGAGAGTTTTTTTATACTCTAAGGATTTATTTCTAGTGGTTCTATAAGATTTTCTGTAAATTCAAACACAATCAAACTCCATTATTTTAATTTAATTTAGAGTCTAACTAATAAAACAACTAAATTTAATTCTAATTTAATTAATTCTAGAGATTCATGGTGTTTACACTTTATATTATATCTCATAAATATATCTATTATTTGGATATATTTCCATTGTGATTTTTGCCCCATGTACCATACAATGTATCAATGTTGTGGCAGAGACATCACATTGACCAATTGAGAAAGAATCTCAACCCGTTAGTTGGACAAATTTTAGAAAAAAATAATTGTGCATATTTTGATTGTCTCTTACAATAAAAGTAAACATTTATGAATTATGCTAATTATTTTACTTCATCGACTAGTGTAATTTTTTTAATAGTTAAAAATAAAAATATGCATAATTCATATGTGGTAAACGTCTATTTTTATTTATAAGAGAAAATTAAAATATGTACAAATTAATTTCTCGTGAAATTTGTTCAAAAAGGTACAAGCACCGGAAAAACTATGCAACAAATTACAAAGGAAATATTATTTATTGCATGCATATCCTGTCCAAATAATAGATATATCTATGAAATAAAAATTGAAAGTTTAATAAATAAATAAAGTAACATGAGTTCATTAACCAAATAAGCAAGGTAATTACATGAATACATTGACACCATTTTATTTTAAAGAAAATTAAAAATATAGTGCCACACGTCCCATATTAGTTTCTAATATAAACTTTCTATATTGCGTGTGTTCCACGTAACTTTGCTTGCTTCTTCTTGTTCCACAAGCTTTTCATGTGGACATGGAGGGCTAGAAACTGTTACATCAACTTAGAAAGTATATTTGAATAATAAAGATTTAATTAACAAATTATATGTATCTTCTATGATATTTTTATTATCACAAAAAAAAAATTTAGTACCCTTTCGTCTTCTCTACTTTACCTTATCAATTTTTTTTCACAATATAATAGTGAATAAATGATAAAGTGGGATAAAAATAAGTGTTATTAAAATTCTAGGATGCCAATAACAATACTTGAAATTTAATCTATCAAGAAGTCAAACTTCCAATTTATTTTATCAAGAACTAATTGACTTCTTAATTCACGACATAACTGAAATTCTTGTTACACCCCTAAACAAATCCACATGCTTTAAAGTTCATCACTTTTCTTAATCAACACTTTATAACATGAAAATCAATTTTTTATTCTATCATTTTCTTTGGAGATTAAACATTTAGAGATATTTGAGATTAATTCACATTAGTGTTTAGCATAATTTAATATTCAAGAAATTATTGATCGATACACCCATTAGTATATTCAATATTCTCAAAATTTTTATAGAATAATAACATAGAACAAATGTCGTCCCCATCTTAGTTTTATGTTATTGGATAAATTAGTTGGTTGACGAACCCCAATATAACAAACAACAAAAGAACAAATATGAGGATTTAGAGGGTGGAAAGAAGAAACAACAACTGTTAAGGATCCGAGACAAAAAACATAAAATATAGATGTACCATAGAGAAATCGAAAAATAGATGCATAACTCAAAGCAGAACTATGGAAGAGACGACCAGATGAGATTTGTCGTTTAGATGCATATAAGATCCATGTTGTAGCGCCTGCATGGAGCGCCAAGTGCATATAAGATGAAACCACTGTGGGTAAAACCCTAATTTTATTTCTATCATACGATTAAATATTTAAAGTGGAAAACTTTAACTTGTAGGATCTAGATGGCATAAGAGGGGGAGGGGAGGGAGGGGGGAGGGTTGAATTGGTATATTAAAAATTTCTATTCTAAAACTGTTATCGTAGCAGAAACAATCAATGCATAAATGAAAGTTAAAACAATTAGAAACAAGCACAAGCTGGTTTGTTGACGAGGTTCAGTCGAACTTCTGGCCTACGTTTTCGCTCCAGTCTTCTCGAGATTGAGATCTCCAGAGATCACTAAAACTCCTTCTTTAAAAGACAAAGAATCCCTTACAACTTCTTTTCTCCTTTTCTTTTCAAGGGCAAGGAGAAGAAACCTCTTATAATTTGAGCTCACTCTTGAACATTCAAATTTCTCTCTTCTATATTGAATTCTCACAAGAATCCTCAGAAGGAGGAACTAAGGCTATTCACTCAAGCTTACAAGTTTGCTAAATAATTTGTCAAAGTTATCTACCAAGACTCTTAGGATTACACTTTATACCCTTACACAAACGGCCTTAATTTCTCTCATAGAAAACTAGCTGTTGATACAAGTACTGAACTCTTCACCTACTCATCGGTCATCCGCTTCTGCTTCAGCGATCGATCGTTGCACTGGTGAAGTCGCCCGTCAATACTGTCGTCTGGTGCTTCGGTCGTCCACCACTCACCTTCGGACGTCCGCAGTCATGGGCTTCGACCTTCGTTCCTTCTTCTGGCTTTTATAGGTCGTCCACTGCTTTCTTCTCAGCTCATCGGACGACCTTTGCTTCAGTTGAGTTTCCTCGTCAAGCTCCTTCGGTCACCCACTGATTTCACACCAATCCTTCAATCGCCCGATCTTGACTTGAACTCTTTTCTTCAACGCTTCTTTGGTCGTCCATTGAGTCTCCCTAAATACTTGGGACGACCCTTGCTTGTCTTCTACCTTGGTTGACATCTTCAAGTCTGCTTCTGTCGTCCACTGATTTCATACCAATCCTTCGGTCGACCTTTCCTGACTTGAATACTTATTCTTCAACTTTTCTTCGGTCGTCCTATGCTTGCGCTCAGAACCTTCGGACGACCTTTCCTGACTTGAATACTTATTCTTCAACTTTTCTTTGGTCGTCCTATGCTTGCGCTCAGAACCTTCGGACGACCT
>LTAE01011006.1:0-15893 GCA_001647135.1 Pontederia paniculata
GACCAAATTAGCTAGCAAAATAGCTGCCAATTAGCGAGCAAATTATCGACCAATTTAACGAGCAATTAGCTGCCAAATGACGAATAATTTTTTTTTATTTAAAAGACATTTTTTAGTGGCCAAATAGCGGCAATTTGTGGCAAACTAGTGAGCAAATTAGCGAGCAAAATAGCTGTCAATTAACGAGCAAATAGCGAGTAAAGACAAGATATTTTTTTATTTTTTAATAAAAAATATGTTAGCGGCCATATTGCGTGTAATTCACGAGTAAATTGCCGGTAGGTAGCGAGCATTTAGCGAGCAATTCTTTTGCTCGCTAATAACGAGTAAAAATCAGCGAGCAAATCGTTCGTCAAAAATTTGTCGTCGTTTGCTCGGTAATTTTTTTAGCGAGCAAATGGCGACAATTATTTTGCTCGCTAATTGCATATTTTCTTGTGGTGTAATACATGCACTTTATCTCTTTATTTTTAAAGATGACCTAGCTTAGACTTCTTGTCATTCCACAACTCATATAACGTTGATTCTATAAACTTAATGAGAATCGTGTTCTATATGTAACATGCGGTCATCACTACCTCGCCCACAAAAACATTTTGAGAGACCCGAGTGGATAACATACACCTTATTGCATTAATAAAAATCTTATTTTTTTCTCTTTGTCACATCATTCTGTTGTGGCATATGACATCATTGTCTGTCTGTCCTCTAAAATGCGATAGTTCTCAAATTTCGAAATGTATAATTTTTTTCTTTGTGTGTCCTTAAACACTTTATATGTTTTCGTAACCTTTTCTCTATTATTGTTTTGTACCTCTTGAAAGTATCAAAAACTTCTAATTTTCTCTTTATGAGATAGATATAATAGTATTTAGAATAATTGTTAATAAATATAATAAAGTACTCTGTACTCTTGTATATAGGAACACTCAATGTATCAGAAATGTCTCAATGAACTAATTCCAATAATTCAGTTGACCTTGTTCCTATAGAAAATGAGGTCCTTGTCATTTTTCCAGCCAAGCAATACTCACAAAGAAATGTTCTTGCACAAAAGACATTGAACGCTAAGTTCATCTTCTTTATTTGTTCCATTTTTTAGTTCTTGAATTTTTCAAATCTCATGCCAGAGATCATAGTCAGACAAATAACACAACTATACTGAGTAAAGTCTTTTATTTCATCGCTCTTTATTACATTGAGACAGAATATGTCATAATCGAGCAAATACATTCTTATCGCATACACCTTATGTTCTTGCCTATAATGACTTGACCATTATAAAATATAATTTCAAAGTCATTTGTAGAAGGACGTGAATAGAAAGAAATCAAATTGCATCTTATTCCTAATGAATACAACAAATTTTTTAGTATTATAAAATTGTCACCTAAATTCATCCTATATTAACCAGTACCCTCAAAATATAGGTATGTGTTGTTGCTCATGTAGATCCTTCGTTCCTCCTTTGCCAACTCTTTAAAGTATGTAAGACCTCCCTTGATCTTAACAATATGGCGAGTCACACCCGAGTCGATCTATCACCTTTTGATGTTCGTTGCCATCACGTTGCATTTCAGCATCGTGGCGAAGGAGAACTTCCTGATGCTCGCACCTTTTCCTTGTCTTCTACCTTTTTGTTCGCTTGCTGGGCCCTTGTTCCCATCTTATCCATATCCTATAAGATAGTTGGCCTTCATGTGACCAAACTTTCCATAGACGTGGTAATCCGCTCTTGGAACCTTGCACCTGGGTTTGAACAACTTCTTCCTAGAGCTCAAGTTTGGCTCGACAATGTTTTCGATGATGCACAGTGTGATCTTCTTTCTCCTACCCTTCGACACTATCCTCCACGTCGAAGACATCAATATTCTTCTTTCCATTGGTCATATCTTGCTCTATAGCCAAGATTGATGGTAATTCAATAACCCTTTTATTGACTCGTTCACCCGAACAACATTTGCGGTTATGCCGAAGGCATGCGGGAAACTATTGAGCAAAGGTTATTTGTAGCGGTGCAAGTGTGCATACTCTACAGTTTCTAGGTCATTCACCATTGCAATCATGCATTTATATGGTCGAACGCATTATCGTTCGGCTTCATTTTTACATGTGTTGTATATATGCAAAAGTAATTATACATTTAAGTCCCTTTTGAACGCATACTTTCCTTTTAGAACTTGCCAAAGCTCTTAGTCACTTTCATGAGTCTCAAAGACTGTTATCAAATTCTTCTCCAAATACACTAATATGAAGGTTCTTGCCTTCTCATCATGAGGCTTTCTTTGCTTCATTGCTATTGCATGAGATGCCTTATGCTCATCAAAATCTCATTCTAAAAGCGTTGATAGGGTGACATCAACGTAGTTTTGTAAATTATCGTGAACTATCAATTGAAGAGTAGAGAGAGAGAGAGAGAGAGAGAGAGAGAGAGAGAGAAAGATTTTCGTTCGATGGATGAGGACTCCTAAAGCGTGCCCATTCCCTTTATAAGACGCGTACATCGCCTCCGTCCTTCCCCATCAACGATTGGCATGCTCGTTAATTACACCTTTCTACTATGCAACAATCTCTTGCCAGTTTCGTCGACACTCGTCTATCCGTTGGCAATCCAGATTGGCTATGTACCTAGACTTCATATCGACTATGTATTGGATGCTATGAATGCATTACATGTTGGTGAGCCTGATCGATGGGGAGTTGTTGGTGAGACGTGATCTGCTGGAGCTCGGCCGTGTCGTGTGCTTGAGTTGCTAGAGAGTGTGTGACCACATTTGGCACCTATAACACTCTATGACAATTTTTTTATAATATTCTCGTTAATATCTTTTTTGGGAGAAACCTTTAAAGATAATTTATGCAATTTTTTTTCATTTTTTTATTGCCACTCTAATGTCTAATGTCAAGATGGGTCACCCCATATTTGATTCTTTATTTATTGCTCGAAGTTCATTGTAATGGAAAGAATTTTTTTTTACAAAGAATCAAGAATTTGGCTACCTGTTGTTACTGTTGTGCCATGGGTTGGCGATTCAGATACGGTCCATCTGGGTTCCTCATGTGTCTGACATGTAATGCAATACATTATGTATGCAATTTCACACCACCATGTCTACCTTTGAAGACATTGACGAGTACCCCATACACATCATGCATAAAATGCTTGTACTATGCATTATAGGACACTGCCAATTATGTGCGTGCTATTCCCTTATTGCAATATTTTTTTAATTGTTACACAGTATAACAAATATTACTAATGTCAATGTGAAATGTTTTTTTAATCATGATAACTTTGAAGTTTCATTACCAAAACTTTATCTTATCAAAATTTGAGGTGGATGAAAAACATAATGTGAATATCAAACACGACAAAGTGCGAGATTAGAGAAAGAGAGAATATTGTATAAAGAAAAAGACAGAGATATGCAGTAAGCATGCATATTTGTAGTACATAATAATATATAGTAATAAATTATAGATTTTTGCCGTTCCTCCTTCCCAATATTTTGAAATATAATTATGGGTTATTTCCATTTATCCCCTCGAACTATCACAAAATTCTATATCTATCCTAAATTATAAAACTAGACGGATGTAAAGCTAAACACTTTTTAATTGCCCAATTTAATTCATCAATTTAGTTTTCTTTTTAAAATATTATTTTAATTTATTAAATTATTATTTTATCTTCTCTTAAAAATAATACTCGTTCTCTCTCTCTTCTCATCTCCTCTCTCTCTCCACGCTCGTCTACGCGCGCGAGCGAGGTTTTGCTTGCTTGCACATGCGCAGGCTAGGTTGCGCTCGCTTGCACGCACAGTAGAGTTGCCGAGTGTGAGAGAGAGACCAGAAGGAGAGTAGAAAGAACGAGAGGAGATAAATAGAGAGATTATGACTTATGGAGGGAGAGAGATAGGAGGGAGAGGAGAAAGAATATGAGAGAGGAGAGACAGAGAAAGACCACTTATCCTTCTTCATGATGTTATTTTTTTGTTATTTATAAATTTCATGAAAGGTGGAATAACTCTTAAATATGTTGCATTTTTTATTTTCTTAAAATGAAAATTATATATTTTGATAAGATATTAGTTTATATATTTAAATATACAAACAATGATTTTAAAAATTTAATAATCATTATATTTTAACTATCTAAGTAACATTTTTTCTTGTAATTCTTTCTCATTTTATTCTAAATCCACATTAGTAAATCGGTTTGGCCTTATATTAAAAAAACATCTGGTCCCCTCAACTTTTGGTTAAGATCTGTACACGAAAAGAAGATTGATGACACTAAATGAGAGAAATATAAAAGATTAAAGGAGCGTGAAAGGAGAATATTATAAAAGAATGAAAGATAGAAGATATGATAGTGGTGAGAGATAAAAAAAGAAGAAAATTTAAATGAAATAAAAAAAGAAATAGGAAAGGATAAAATTATGAGAGGTGATGATAAAGACAAATATACTAGAGAAAATATATGAGAATGAAAAAAGAAGAAAGATTAAATTAAATAGAAAAAAAAAGAAATATTTAGTTTTGATAATTCACATATTTAAATTATAATTCACTTTTCAATGCTATTCTTATCATTTAAAATAAAATATTTAGTTTTAATATATTGATAATTTTTATCTGTTAAATTTGTTTCGGTTACTAATTGATCATTCACTAAAAGAAATTATGATAGATCAACATTTTAATTAATTATAATATATATAAGATACATGGCAATTCAAGAATTTGCCAAATATCAGACTCTCCTTGGATACTTTCTTAGTTTTAATATAACATAGATAGATATTTAGTTTTGATGTATTGATATTTTATATTTGTCAAATTTGTTTCATTCACTAAAAAATTATAATAAATTAATATTTTAATTAATTATTATATATATATATATATGAAACATAACAATTTAAGAATTTGCCAAATCTCATACTCTCCGAATACTTTCTTATTTTTAATTTAGTATAGATATAGATTTAGCAATGCAACCTGTGTTAAACCTTACTCTAACAGGACCAAAATTTTATTTCCAGAGCGTTTACTTTTAAGTGGGCCCAAAACAGTAGCAGGTCTTTATAAATCGCAACGAAACGGTCATAAAGGCCCGGCCCGTTTCGTACCACTTGCGTTGTGTGTGGTACGCGTGGCACAAGAATCGGTTCCCGAATCCCCACTCCACTCCACGCAGCTCGTCCTCAAATCCCCAAACATAAAAAATGTAACTTTTCAACCGGAAGGAAGGAAGGAATTCGAGTTCTTTTCGCGAGATAAATTCGTTGGCTGGTAGTTGTAAGATCAGAATCGCCAAATTCGTATTTTACTGGATTTTTTTTTGTTTTGTTGAGTAGAGTTAGGTTGTTTATTGCTTAAAATTGCATGTCTACGATCTTAAAGTCTAGTGAATTTTTGCAACTGCGCTGGAGGATCTTGTTATGAATGCTACATGTTTGATTTAATGCCACATGCGTTGACGCTTTAGAGTTTTTGTTTTGTTTTTTTTTTCTACTTTGAATTCGCGTTACAGGATATGTGAAATCAATTTATATCAAAAGTTGAGACCACCGGTTATTCATTATGACACATGCATCTTTCAACCAAAATTGGTAAATTTCCGTATTGTATGGTAGGATCCTTGCTCACTCTTTGTATGCCAAAATTTTGTTTTGTTCGGCTGCAGCAAAAGCTTTAGCATCAGATTGATATATATATATTTTGTTTGTTTGGATTCCTGATTAGATGAGAGAGATTTTTCTTCACAGAGATATGTACATTGCTGCACAGAAGTGAAAGATCTGTTGGAGTTGATGGTCAGCTTGACGTTCTTGAAATGGCTCAAGCTGAAATGCAATCGCGAATCCCAAATTGTGACACTTATTTTGAAACTATCCAGTCAAAAAAGAGGTTACCTTACCCTTTACAGGAATCATTGACTTCTGCATTCGCACAGATTCAGGTTGCATCCTTCCCTGATGTCCCTGGTGGCAAAGGTAGTTTCCATTATCTCTTCGTTACTATTTGACTCTAATGTTTGGTTGCTTAGATCTGTCAGTATCTAATACTTTTGTTTTCGTATTGGAGCTTGATCTTGCTATGCTTTCTTTTTACTTTATGCAATCCAAATGCTTTTTTTTTTGTTAAAGCAATTCAAATGCTTTTGTCTAAGTAAGTATAAAATATCAGTGTATATTTGACGTCTTAATGTTACTTTTTTACTTCTGACCTCTGTTCTGTTCTTGTGCAGTGATTGAAATCCCTGGTGACACATATATTCTGGATGCAGTTAGGATTTTGGCAGAGCACAATATAATGGCTGCTCCTGTAAGAAATCCAGATGCAGAGAATAGCACAGAATGGAGGGGAAGGTATCTTGGTGTTATTGATTATTCTGCTATTGTTTTATGGGTTCTGGAGAATGCAGAGCTTGCTGCTGTTTCTCTATCAACTGGATCAGCTACAGCTGCAGGAGTGGGGGCAGGTGCTGTGGGCGCTCTTGGAGCAGTGGCTTTAGGTGCAACTGGACCAGCTGCAGTTGCTGGGTTAACTATCGCAGTTGTCGGTGCTGCAGTCGCCAGTGGCATGGCTGCAGAAAAAGGAATGGGAAAGGATGCTCCAACCGCTGCTGACCATCTAGGAGAGGATTTCTACAAAGTCATCCTTCAAGAGGAACCATTTAAATCCACAACGGTAAAAGCATTTTATGTCTGGTCTGTCTAATGACATGAATATGTAAATTTAAGTAATTCTACAAGGGAACATCACAATTCAATTTTATATGTATACTCAAGCATGTGGACTATCCGTACTTTTTGTTGTAGCATATTTACGCCAATACTAGCTTAACATGCATTTTACTTGTCTGCAACAGGTAAAATCTATTGTGGAGTCTTATAGATGGGCACCCTTCCTGCCTGTTGGGCTAGACAGTTCCATGCTTACGGTTTTGCTTTTGCTGTCAAAATATCGATTAAGAAATGTTCCAGTCATTGAAGCAGGTAAACCATATATTAAGAATTTCATCACTCAAACAGCTGTTGTTCAAGGTCTTCAAAAATGCAAGGGAAGAGATTGGTTTGACTGCATAGCTGCTTGCCCTCTTTCAGACCTTGGACTTCCTTTTATGTCGTCTAATGAGGTTATCTGCCAACTCCTGTGATAATTCTATTATTCTTCTGAATTCTTGATTGCAACTTATTATTTTCTTTTATAAGTTGCTTGTTTCACGATTCTAATTAAAAACCATTGCTACTTGTTGAGAAGCTTTTTAGCGCACAAAGTAAAGTCTAGAGTAATGATGCAAGAGGTGATTTGTTACATTTCAATGCATTGTTTCTTCGTAGTCATTCACGTAGCTTCTCATTTATTTTCTTGAATCGCCAATTCCGTAAGATTGTGTTAATTTTTAGCACTTCTATCGGTTGAACATTCACCTAGGAGTAACTGGTCCAGAACTTATTATTATTGGCTAGAATTAAACAGTTTGAGTAATATCTTCCGGTTGTATTTGTGTGAAGATTATCATTTTATTTTCTAATGTTGACCAGTTCTGTAAAGTCAGTGAGTAATGTCTTGAACAGTTTTATTTTACATATTGTTGGTCATGGAAAGGCATCTTAGTTGTACTACAAGTAAAATAACAAACATTTATGCCCTAAAGTTGCCAAAATTAGTTTAGGATAGTTTATGTTTTTTCCCATCAATGTTAATATGACATTATCCTTTGCACGACCCTAAAGTACTTCCCATCAAATTGAAAACATCCAAAGGATAATTTTCTTATCTGGGAATCAGAGGAGATGAACAACATCATCTAAGGGATATACCATCAATGCTTTATGTACTCCAAATTCCAATATATGCACTGTGGAAGATATGCAGTACTGGCTACATTTTGGCTCCATGCTGGTTGTGCCATTTGGATGCTTGCATGTGCATGCATGGTACAGGCATTTTGCATGTTTAGCATGTGTGGAAGGATGGGCAACAAATGCATTTCAAACGGTCATGGAAGTACTTATCAATGTGTGGTTGTTTCTGCTTTCTACAAAACACTGTACATTTCTTCAAAGACAAACAATTTGCCTGTTTATTTTGTCCTTTTATGATGCTTTTAAACCCTATTTCTGAGGACACCTATTAATGCTTAAATGATAAACAATTACCAACTGTGTTTGAAGGTCGTCAGCATAGGAAGTGATGATTTGATTCTAGAAGCCTTCAAGCGTATGAAGGACAGCCGCATAGGTGGACTGCCTGTCGTTGAAGGATCCAACCACAAAATTGTTGGTAGTTTGAGCATACGTGACATCAGATTTTTGCTGCTGAAGCCTGAACTTTTTACAAATTTCAGGTATTAAATTATACCAGTTGTTTCTGTGAGTGACATAGATATCTTTACTCTTTTCTGGCAAGAAGTTGAAATTCAAAAGTATTTAAACTGTAGGATCAAAGATGTACCTTCTAAGGGATTTCTTATGAAGATGGACATTAATTTCCTTTAAGTTCTACTGAAACAAAACATTCTTAGTGGTAATTATCAAAGATATCTTTACTCTTTTCTGGCAAGAAGTTGAAATTCAAAAGTACTTAAACTGTAGTATCAAAGATGTACGTTCTAAGGGATTTCTTATGAAGATGGACATTAATTTCCTTTAAGTTCTACTTAAACAAAACATTCTAAGTGGTAATTATTTTTGGCGTCCAACCTGATATCTTACAAGTGGTAATTCAAATGTTAAATCAAAGTATCTAGTTGATGTTTCTCTCTTACTACTGAAAGTTCAATTATGGATCTCCAAAGCAAACTCGAGTGCTGTTTCTTGCAGTTGGTTGTCTTGCATGTCAATGCATTCAAGAGCCAATACTTAACAAGCATCATTGCATTCAACATAATTTCTAAATAAGCATCAATAATGTGCAAGTTCTTTTATCTGATTATACACCATCAGCTATTTGCATCCTTTTGATGATGTCTCTTTACCATCTCAGACAGTTAACTGTAATGGACTTCTTGAAGACGGTAGATACGACTATACCGGGAACCGAGAGTTATATAGCAGCGAAACGAGTAACCTGTGCTCCTGATGCTTCCCTCGGAAGTGTGATTGATAGCTTGGCATCCAAGTCCGTTCACAGGATTTATGTAGTTGATGGCGATGACGTTGTTGTTGGTGTTGTGACTCTGCGGGATGTTATCTCTTGCTTCATCTATGAGCCACCTAACCATTTCGATAACTATTTTGGGGTTGCTGTGAAGGAATTGCTGGAACAGTGAAGACACCTGTAAGAATCAGTTACAAAAGCTGGAAAAGTGCAGTCATGCCGTTCGCAAGTCTTGCTCTCTGTTTTTGGAGGAATAACAAAACTTGGACGAAGTGTATGCTCCGACTTCGTTGTCCACTTCTAGTGGGCACTTTAACGTTTTTTTTAATTAATGTTGGCAGTCAAAGCACGAAGCTAACGTATGAGATGCCGGCCATCTTATTGTCTCAGTTGAACACTTTGTTCTCTTTGTACCATCTTGAGTTTAAAAAGACCTTGAGATTATTCCTGATGTCTTTATCTTCTTATCGTATATGTACACTGCTTCTATAGTGTTCATGATTCATAGTTCGAGTTTCCTTTTCAAGATTAATTTTACCGTTCTTAAAATATGTTTTTTCCTTAATAAAAGCGTTCCTCCTATTTTATGATTTAATTCATGAATAATCGATGTCTTAAATGTTACTTTGGTTCCACTTGGTTTTATCCAAAGATTCCTTTCATTCATCATGATCATATTTATTATTATTTTACTGTTCGGGATATGAATACCTTTTCTTTATTTTAACTTCGTTCCCAAATGGATGCATGTTATCTCTATCCTGACTTAATCCCAAATTCCAAAATTGGCTTCTGATATATGTTAATATTATATGTGATGCTCTGACCATTACATTAACTCAACAAATATATAAATAAAACTTCAAAATATAAGATCATTATCGAAAGAAATAAAAGACGAACATACGTCACTTAAAACTTGAGAAAAAAACTTCACAGATGAGCATCCACCGTCTGATGAACATTTAGTGGTTGATGAAATTTAGCAGAAGCCATTTCTTCGCTTCGTGAAGAAAGTAAAGAGGGTCCAATAAGAATAGGGCCCGAGCGAGATATGGATGCGGATGCAACATATTACATAAGGCAGTCTAGAAACGGGTCGGATCCGAGCAGCCGACCAGACGGCGCTCTTGCGCATATATATAAATAACACGCTTCCCGTCTCGCACTCCGCCTTCTCTCTCTCTCTCTCTCCTCTCTCCTCTTCTCAAAAGGGAAACAAAAACCAGCGTCCGCCTCTTTCACCAAAACCGGCGTCCGTGTCTCCTCCTTCTCCCTTCTCGTTCGCCTCCTTCCCCACGACGCCGTTGTAGCCGCCGCCGTTTTTGACATGGAGACCGGAGGCAACTCGCTGACTTCGGTCGGGACCGACGGGAAGAAGCGCAGCGTCTGCTACTACTACGAGCCGGAAGTCGGCAACTACTACTACGGCCAGGGCCACCCGATGAAGCCCCACCGGATCCGGATGACTCACGCGCTCCTCAGCCATTACGGCCTCCTAGAGAGCATGCAGGTCTTCCGGCCGAAGCCCGCCGCCGACCGCGAGCTCAGGCGCTTCCACGCCGACGACTACATCGAGTTCCTTCGCGGCGCCACCCCGGAAGCCCAGGCCGAGAAGAACCCCGCCCACAGCCGCTTCAACGTCTGCGACGACTGCCCGGTGTTCGACGGCCTCTACGGGTTCTGTCAGACCTACGCCGGCGCCTCCGTGGCCGCCGCCAGAGAACTCAACTCTGGCCGCCACGACATCGCCATCAACTGGTCCGGGGGGCTCCACCACGCCAAGCGCGCCGAGGCCTCCGGATTCTGCTACGTCAACGACATCGTCCTCGCCATCCTCAAGCTTCTCGAGTCGCATGACGTGAGCGCTCCTCTTTCTTCTCCTTGTAACTTCTACTGCTTATTTTTTGTCACATCCTGCTAGATATTTAATAGATCATCTAAATTTCTGTTCTTTGATCGACCAGAAAATGCTTGATGTTGTTTTCTTTAGGGTTTCTTTTACCATCTTTGTGCATATTGTGCAAGAATTCGTATCTTTTTCTGACTTGCAACAATGTCTAGTTGAACTGCATCAAACAGGGAACTTTTAGGATTTGTTAAAGCTCAATCAGCATGTTTAACTTCTTATCATGTTATGACACCGTGCTAACTATGTTTGCTAGTTCGTTTTTTCTTCTTTTATTATTTTTTACTATTGTGTTCTGATTCTGGATGAGGTCTTCGGATATAAGATTTTATGAATCTGATTAGTTGATATAGATGTGGATATCAAAATGCTTTAATCCATTATTACATTGATACGAACTGTTTGCTAATTGAAAGATTTCATCTGTATTTGAGGTAGTACAACTTCTTTAGAAGGAAAAATAGAATGATCGTCTTTGAATCAAGGACTTTCAATAGATAGTTTAATATTCATGGAATTTACATAATGAGTTCTTAATCTTAAGTAACAATTTTTTGGTTTACTCTGTTGGTTTCCATGTTTGTGATACATAAGATATAAGGTTCGATCATGCTCCACACATCATTATATTTAATAGTTTTGCTGATGTTCTGATAAACCATTTAGCAATTACTTGACGAAGGGTTTGTTCCTGAGATGTGTTAACATTTTCTTGGATGCATCATGGGTTATGAGCTCATGATAAGATTTCCAATTTCCAAACAATCACGTTTGTCAGATTTAGAATTTCTATTTTCCAAACAACTACAGTTGTTGGATTAAAAATTTCTACTTATCAAACATTTGTTGTTGCCGGATTTAACTGAAATGACTATGATTACTTCTATCATTTTCTATTTTATTCTCGCAATTCTTTTACGGACGTATTTGATGTGCATATATATGCAGCGTGTTCTGTATGTTGACATTGATATCCACCATGGTGATGGAGTAGAGGAGGCATTCTATACAACAGACAGAGTGATGACTGTTTCCTTTCATAAATTTGGTGATTACTTCCCTGGTACTGGGGATATACGTGACATTGGGTATGCAAAAGGGAAATACTATGCTGTGAATGTGCCTCTGGATGAAGGAATAGATGACAACAGCTATCAATCTCTGTTCAAACCTATCATGGCAAAAGTGATGGAAGTTTTCCGTCCTGGTGCCGTGGTGCTGCAATGTGGTGCCGACTCATTGTCGGGAGACCGCTTAGGTTGTTTCAATCTATCTGTCAAAGGCCATGCAGAATGCGTTAGATATATGAGATCATTTAATGTGCCATTGCTGCTTCTAGGTGGTGGAGGATACACAATAAGGAATGTTGCTCGTTGTTGGTGCTATGAGGTATATATTTTGTTTTTTTTGTTTATCTGCTGTCCTGTTTTTGGTATCTTGAAACCCGACATATGTGTATACTTAATACTTTGAACTTCCATATTGGAGGACTGAAATATGTTCCTGTAGGCGGTGAAGCAAGTTGTAAGATACATGTATTTTACATTTTTTATAATGCACCTGTATGATAACCCTTATCAGAATACAGTGAAACTCATGGTGGGTCAGTTGTTGATATTGATATCAATAGCACCTATCAAACAAAAGAAAAAGAAAATAAGTAAACAAAGATATTCGATCTGATGTCATGCGATAAAAAATAAATTTATATTGATATAGAAGTTTGTTTTCATGGAAAAGCTTTTGGGTAGTTTCTGTAACAAAGAAATATTCATAAAGTATAACCTTGTAAATCTTGCATCCGAGTCAACAGATTTCTTTTTTCTCTTAACTGGTGCTAATATAAATGAACTCTCATTTACGGCGCATTGTTCTTTTTTTCTATTTCTGTTGCATTTTATTTCTCCTTCTTTATGCTGGTGATGTCTTTCAACTCACTTTTTCTTCTAATTTCTTGAACAGACTTCAGTTGCACTCGGAGTGGAAATTGAAGATCAGGTGCCTGAACATGAATACAGTGGTTATTTTGCTCCAGATTTTACCATTCATGTTGCAACAAGTAACATGGAGAATAAGAACACAAACAAGATTTTAGATGATATCAGGGTGAAGGTACTAGATAATCTCTCAAGACTGCAGCATGCTCCTAGCGTCCAATTTCACGAACGATCAACTGATATGGATCTTGATGAGGTATTTATGTCGTCTCAGACTTGACCATATCTAACCTCATTAACCATAGTAGAGGAACCTTTTACTCTTAAATCTAAGAGTGCTCTCTAGGCCTTTGACCTTTGTTCGATGTGATTATTGTTACTGCAGTTCGTCTTATCTTGGTGAATTCACAATTGGTTATGCATTTTGTTTGGTCTTGAAAGTTGCTACTTTTTGCTAACCTTTCTATATGTTAAAGGATGCAGGTTAGTTTCTTCCTTTTTCTTGGCATATGTTAGAGTATCCCATTAATAGATTGCCAATAATATGACTTCTCGTCTTCAGCTTCTTTAGTTTCATCGAACTACCGATTACACATATTTAAATTGTTCTTATATTATTCTTTTACGCATTGACCATTAATTGTTTTATGTGCAGGAAGATGAATAAACGGAGGATGAAGATGAAAAGAATGTTTGTAATTCTGACAGTTGAGTGTCCATAGTCTTCAGAGACCGTAGAATGCTTTTTACAGATATACATATAATTAATCTTTTCGACGGTACATCCAGAATGCCGTTCAACATCGGCCTGAAAGTTTGCTTAACTGGTTTATCTCTCCTTTTGCGACATATAGCAATGAAAAAAAAAATGCATGGAATGTGCATACATAGGACTTTGCTAGTTTGCTTAATGTTACAAGTTAGAGCCTGTTAATATTCTCCATCTCTTTGGGGGCACTATTGAAAATCAGTTCTGCTTTCAAACGCAATCAACCTCATGTCTGATCATTTCTTAATCTTTTTTCTTATGAATGCATAGATGAAGTACAGTAGATTAATGTCCTCTTTTTTCGTGCAATGAGTCTGTTGTCTATTGGTGCTTGTCCCCGAGAATATGCAGAAACCAATATAATATGTATATGATTTTTTTTTTGGGTCGATAATATGTATATGATTTGCTAGTGCTGGTTTTATGAGATCTATCTGCTTTTAATAGTCTTATCTGATTGCCTTTCGATCTTGTTGACATGCTTTCATCGCAATTCTTTCATATGCCCACGTCGATGCGAGATGGAAAACCTTGTATTGTCATTACTCGTTAGAACGAAAAATCAGTCAAAACATTTTTTATTAAATTGATTAGTTAAATCATTAAAAACATCAACTCTTTAATCATTAATTAAACAATTATCAATCAGCTATAAAGTGTTATTTTACAAAAAGAGGGTACTGAGAGTAATCAGAATAATTTTGGGCATTAATCAAATTAAATAATTGTCACCTGTTAGTTAACTGTTTCATGTCAAACAAATAAAATTAACTATTTTCTTCAAAAAAGAAACAATACATTAGTATACATTATATTTTCATATTACCTTTTACAGTTTTTATTTCTTTTGTAGTTTATTTTTTAAGTAAAACTAACCGAACCATAAGCCACATATTTAATAAAAATAAGAAAATATTAAAGAGCTAATGCATGTAAATTACTCTTGAATCTAAATATTAAGATCCGTATTATTATGAGTTAAAAAAATAGTAAAATGACCTGAATTCTTAAATTAAGATTGGGCAACGAGTGTGATCATGGTCGGAGATTTGCACTGGGGCCCAGAGGCCCACCTCATTGAATTAAATCCCCTCATCTTGTAATGGGCCCTACCATTTCCCTCCCTCCAATACACGGTGCAAAGTTTTATTTGTTGTTTACTTTTTTTTTGTAATCGAAAAAATTAAACAACAAATAAAAATTATAATGCATACTTGGAGAATCTTAATTTGGATAATTTATATTTGATGCTGTACAAAAAGTTGGCTATTGAACTTACAACTTGACTTGACAGGCACATGTTAGTTGTAATTTCTCTTCAATCTCAACCCCTTTCATGTGCCACTGCTAAGGGATTAATAGTTTATCCGTGTATCTTCAAAAAGTAGTATTGCCATTTTAAAAAAAAAAAATTATACCTAAAGATGGGGCAAAATTATTAATACATGAAAAAATCAGACTATTACAACATTCTTTTGAATTTTTGAATAAAAGAGTATAAGATATACATATTGATTAAATATGACAATGTGGGAAACAAAAAATCTTTTCATTTGATTTTAGAGTAATTTTCATCAATGATCCCTTAAATTTGCTCCTTTCCCAACTTGGTCCCTTAAGTTTGCTTTGTAACCGATTGGTCTTCTATCTTTTTAATTATTTCATTGAAAGTCCTCTTATCTAATATCACCAGTTTACCGGTTCTAACTTGATGAGTTGGACATTTATAATGCCACATCAACAAAATTGATGACACAGACGCATAGCCGTCAGAGGACGAGAACAAAATTGATGACACAGACGCAAAGGGCACCGCGTCGCTGCCGGGAACTCCGGACGGGCCCGGAGGCGTGGGCCAAAGAGTGCGCCAGCGAGACGGAGTCGAGGGCCACGTCGGAGGGCGAGAGCGGAGCGGGCAGGAGGATAGGAGAAGCACCATGTTGGAGAGGCAGTTGGAGCATGTGTGGGAGAAGAGGAAGAACAAGGCGGAGGAGGACGAGGCGAACGTGCCGGCCTGCCAGGTACTTGTTCGGTCGGGCCTCGGCGGATCCCAAAGCATCATCTCCATTGACATGGAGGAGGTGAGGGTGTGTTGTGACCTCGGGCTCTAACTCCCTGTCGACTGGACCTTGGAGATCTTTGGCACCTTCTCCGACATCGTGGC
>LTAE01011007.1:0-15892 GCA_001647135.1 Pontederia paniculata
ACAGCCAACATAGTGTTTTCCGAAAGTAAAGTGTAAAATAAGATAAAGTTCCGGCCATTCGTCCTCCCCCCCATGTGTGTTCTGCCTCTTCTCCTTTTAAAGAGTCTTCAGCCTTGTGCCACCAATCATGCTCCAGGCTGACAGATAGACTTCCAAATCTGACACCCCAGATATCGGCCCAAGCTGTTTTGGCAGGTAAGATTCCGACTATTATTGCAAATAAAATCTTCACCTGAGCTGTTATGGTAGAAAAGATCTCGGCCAGGTCTGTTATAACAAGTAATGTCTAGGTGATTATATCAGGTAAGGTCTGGGTTGTTATGAAAGTTATCTCTAACTGTTATGGCAGTTATCCTGGGCTGTTATGACGGTTATCCTGACCCTCCAGCTGCAGCGAAAAAGGAAAGAATTCAAATTTCAAATGCTCAAACAACTAAAATCATGAAATTTGGTCAAAACCTTCTTAAATTAGCGTAAATTCCCAAAATCCAATAATGATGATGCCGAATATTCAAAAAGTGGAAAATGAAAGTAAATCGACACAAATTGTTTACAAAAGTGGTTATTGAGGTAAGCTTTTCGGGAACGGGGTCAACCTAAATAAGTATAACTTTTTCTGTCATCAGTTTCCCAAATTGATCGTTTGTACTCCCTTCTTGAGTTGCTTGAATTATGTGAAGCCATTGTTGGTATTTGCTATGTGACTGGTCGCTCTAGAATCAAATAACTATCTATCTTTATCTCTTATTGCAGCATTGCACTCGATGATCCCAGTAAATTCAGGTTTGTTGGGTACCTTCTTGTGTGAACCCTTGTTTTGATTCTGCCAAGAACTATTCTAGCTCGACGTTTTCATTGTGGGACATTAATTTTTGAAATGACCATATTTCTAAAAAAAAAAGGTTCAAAGGTAGGTTTCCCATTTGGCACTTTGAATTGTTTCTTGTTAGGACCAAGGCTCTTTCAATGGTGTACAACGTGTCCCTCTTCTTTTGTATCATCAACATTGAAAACCTCTACCTTTTTTTTTCTTCTAGCATGTCTTGCTCTCTGGCCAATTGTGCTAGAAGATCTATCATTGACTTAATTGTCTCATTAGATTGCAAAATCGTTGCAGCCATGCTGAATAGGGGCGGCAAGTTGTTGAGAACAACTAACACCTGCAATGGATCTGGTAGTGTAGACCCTACAATAGCTAGGTCCTTAGCCATCACAATCATTTTATTAACATGATTTGTGATGTTATCCATGCACCCTCCTTGGAGCAATTGCACATTTGATTCTTTAACAGCCGCCCACATATCATGTGCATTCTCATGAGTCTAATAATCTCTTATGATATCGTCTTCTATATGTAATAATATGAAATGTTTACTCCTATCTTGATATCCGAGTGCTCAAATTCAGTCTTCTGATCATCAATTGCATTTGTGGTCAATTCCTAAGCATAAAAGTCAATAATGGACTCTAGATAATTGTGCATAAGCCCATATTGAATATTTTTGCTCCACATTCATAGTTTGTTCCATTTAGATGTTCCATCTTGACCAACTTAGAAGCTATGAGTTGTGCATAATTTTTTGCTAGATTTATATGTCTACTTGACAAAATATATAATAACTATCACCAATAATTTGATTATACAAAAAGAAAAAATGTTAACCTTTAAAAAGTGTGAATTAAACAAATAAATAGAATTTAATATTTAAATTACATTTTTTAACATAACCAAAATTTTTTAATAATAATATCCAAAAATATACATACTTATTTTGTTTGTATCAGATTATTTCTAAAATTAATCAAATTTCAATCAAATATTTAACTTGACATAAAATATTTAAATACCAATTTGCTAACTTTAAAATAACTTTTGTCTAAGAGAAATAATATTAAATATTATTTGAATAATAGTTTCTAACAAAATTATCCTTGAAGATTAAAAATAATAATTGAATTAAGTAGAATATTTAACTATGATTAAAATATTTAAATTTGAAAATATTTATTTTCCAAAAAATAAACAAAATATCTATAGACTATTTTAAACAAAATGATTAATTTATGCATAACAAAACACCAACTATTTAATTATTTGATGACTTAAATAAAGATATCCAAATGTTTGATTAAAAATAAATTAAATAGGAAACAAAGTTGTAATTTCAATAAGAAATAGTAAACAAAAGAAAGACATTCTATAGGAAACAAAGATGTAATGTATATATATGTATACATTCATACATGTATGTATGTATGTATGTATGTATATGAGAGAGAATATCTTATTAAATAGAAAACAAAGCTGTAATCGATTTGATGTCTATAAAGAAAGTTATGATAAAATACTAACTCTATTTCATGTTATTCTGAGATCAGCATTTATGAATTGCAATGGTGTAATATGATATTAAATTTCATAAATAATCACATAAGTTTATTGTAGGGCAGATGAAATGTTGTGAGTCAAGAATCAAGAGGTCCTTGGGTCAGATGGAAATTCTTTTCACATTTTCAAGTTAATCCTTACTCAAATGTTTACTTTTTAAAAATAAACTTTGTTTATCGTGTTTTGTTTCATAGTTCAAAATATTTCTCTTTGACAATATACTTTTTGAATTCATAGGAAAGTTAAAAAAGTATTTAGCAAAATAAGATAAAAACCGTTATAAAAGTATATATTTAAAAATTTCTCTCTTTTTGAATATTAAGTTTCATTACTCTATAATAAATAATATTTTATTTGTTTCATTAGATAATGTATCATTTTGTAATATCATATTCATGAAAATACTTTCTTTTTTATTTTTTCAATTTTGTAATTTTAAAATGAAAATATAATTAATTTAAATCTTTTGGGTTACACTAAAAAGTGCAAAAAAATATTGAATGCTATAAATGTAAAAAATATTAATATTCAACATAATTTATTTATCATACTTTATAATAATTTTGCACTCCTAAATTAAGAACATGAACTCCGCCTCTAACCAATCATATCTTTCTACCTTGATCTAAAGAGTAGATCCAATGTTCTCACATGGATAATCCCTTAGATTAAAAATAAAATGCTCGATCTGTTCTTCGAATTATCACACCTATCCAACACAGAGCGTAACGCCCTCAAATCCACACCTCGCCACCTGGCAGAATGTAGACCTGGAGATGCTATGACATTACTACTTTGATTTGACTTTGATCAAAAGACTGACCAACAATATGCGGGAAGCAATAACTTTAAAATAAAATAGTCTAGCCAAATAAAATATCTTGTTACATCTGTATAAGATAAAGAAAAGGCATAACAAATAAAAACTAGTTTGACTCAAGCTAGACTTCTATCATGTGCAAGCCTTCACATCACGATCATCTGTGTCACATGTGCCATCACATATCAATTGCAATCATCGTCTATAGGATCAAAAGCAGGGGAGACAATTCTCCCATGAGCGATGAATCCCAATATGTAAAGGAAATAATAGGAAAATCATATGTAAAGACATATAATAATTTTATGATACAATACTTGTTTCACCTTTTCCTTTTTATCTTTACACTACCTCATCTTGTGTTGTAACAATATCAGTAATCAATTCAATAGCAAGAACCCCTATTGCATTGTTATTACACAATGCCTAATATTCTCAGATGGTAGGTTCAAACCCAATTCAATATTTTACTTAGTACCCAATATCAGTTCTCATGTTTATTGTCCCAAGATGTTCAATTATAACAATCAATCAATTTGTGAGCCTTTAATCATGAAAGTCATTGGTTTTGCTCCCGGTGCCAATGAAGAATAGCTAGGCCTGAAATTCAATAATCAGTAACAATTGTTCCCCAAGGAATCTTTTAATCCATTGCCTCCGAAGAGACCCAATTGTTCCAAAGGAATTCAATGTTAACCCTCGAAGGAGCCCTATAACCCCCGAAGGAGTCCAATGTGTTAACCCCCGAAGGAGTCCTATAACCCCCAAAGGAGTCCAATAATCCCACGTATGGGACCCCATACACCGAGAACTAATTCATCCTCTTCATATCCAATTCAATCACATGCAACAATCTTTTTTAATTTCTGTTATTATGCACATTTAGTTTTAATTCCATGCAACAATTAACATATCAGTTCAATAGATCACATATAAATAATTCAATAAATCAACTTTTCTAGCAGTGACAACACGGCCCGTGTCCTAAAGGACACGGTCCATTTCATACTTGTCCAATATATAGGATCACACTATTATTTGATCCTCCTTAAATGCATACCTTGGTTACTTATCCTTTCTTCTTCTTCCTTAATTTGCTTCACATGTCTTTCTCTTCCTTTATTCTTCTAGGAGAGAGAGAGAGAGAGAGAGAGAGAGAGGATGATGGCTTGGGCTTGAGAGAGAATTATGGGGTTCTTCCCCCTCTAACCCTTCTTAAAAGTTAATTTAATCTCTCTTATCTCTCTTAGGATTAGAAGTCCTTTAAAATTAGTTTGAATAGAATTAGAAATATTAATTAACTCAGATAATATGTTAACTTTATCTCTTCTTATCCTAATTTTGATTAAGAGTCTCGTAAACCTAATTTGGTAGGAAGAGGAATATTAAAAGATTAGGGGACTCATTTGACTTTGAGTCTTATTTATTCTATTCCTAATCTTAATCATACTCTATTTTATCTTTCCTTTTATTCCTTATTTTTATTTAATCAAATTCCTAGGTGTTACATAATAACCTCCTTAAAAATGAATTCGTCATCGAATTCGGTAACACCGCATATCCTTAGCTCGTCATTAGTTTGGTGCTAGATTATTTCATCAACATGGTTCAGTAAGGGCATCTGGCTGGGCTTCTCCTCTCCTAGGATGCATATGCATTTACAACAAGGAGACATTAAACATTAACTTCTCTATCGATAACCTCCTTAGGACTTTACCTATACTTTTCTTTGATGGCACTGTAAATGTTCGTGATGCTTGCACATGGACTTAATTCATTTAGAGACATCTAAGAAGTGTCTCTCGTTAGGCTCTGATACATTACTGTAACACTCTCAAATCCACACCCCGCCACCTAGCAGAATGTAGACTTGGAGACGCTACGACATTAGTACTTTGACCTGACTATGACCAAAATACTAGCCAATAATCTACGAAAGCAATAACTTTAAAATAAAATAGTCTAGCCAAATAAAATATCCTATTACATATGTTTAAGATAAAGAAAAGTCATAACTAATTAAACTCAAGTAAAGACTAGTTTGACTCAAGCTAGACTTCTATCATGTGCAAGCCTTCACATCACGATCATCTGTGTCACTAGTGCCATCACATATCAAATGCGATCATCGCTGGCAGGATCAAAAGCAAGGGAGACAATTCTGTCATTAGCGATGAAGCCCAACATGTAAAGGAAATAATAGGAAAATCATATGTAAATACATATAATAATTTTATCATACAATACTTGTTTTACGTTTTCCTTTGTATCTTTACATTATCTCGTCTTGTGTTGTAACAATATCAGTAATCAATTCAATAGCAAGAAGCCTTATTGCATTGTTATTACACAATGCCCAATATTCTTTGTTGGTAGGTTCAAGCCCAATTCAATATTTTACTTAGGACCCAATATTAGTTCTCATGTTTACTGTCACAAGTTGTTCAATTACAAAGATCAATCAATTTGTGAGCCTTTAATCATGAAGGTCATTGGTTTGGCTCCCGATTCTCATAAAAACTAGCTAGGCCTGAAATTCAATAATCAATAACAATTATTCCCGAAAGGAATCTTTTAATCCATTGCCTCTAAAGAGACCCAATTGTTCCAAAGGAATCCAATGTTGACCCTCGAAGGAGTCCTATAACCCCCGAAGGAATGTGTTAACCCCCGAAGGAGTCATATAACTCCCGAAGGAGTCCAATAATCCCACGTATAGGATCCCATACAGCGAGAACTAATTCATCCTCTTCATATCCAATTAAATCACATGCAACAATCTTTTATAATTCCTATTATCATGCATATCTAGGTTTAATTCCATGCAACAATTAACAAATCAGTTCAATAGATCACATATAAATAATTCAATAAATCAACTTTTCTGGCGGTGAGAACATGGCCCGCGTCCTAAAGGACATGGTCAGTTTCATAACTGTCTAATATATAAGATCACGCTATTATTTAATCCTCCTTAAATACATACCTTGGTTACTTAGCCCTTCTTCTTCTTCCTTAATTTGCTTCATGTGTCTTCCTCTTCCTTTATTCTTCTAGGAGAGAGAGAGAGAGAGAGAGAGAGAGAGAGAGAGAGAGAGAGAGAGAGAGAGAGAGAGATGATGGCTTGGGCTTGAGAGAGAATTATGGGATCCCCCCCTCTATCCCTCCTTATATAGGGGTTACCTAGGCATAATCCTAGTCAAAGATAATTTAATCCCCTTACCTCTCTTAGGATTAGAAGTCCTTTAAAATTAGTTTGGATATAATTATGAATATTAATTAACTTGGATAATATGTTAACTTTATCTCTTCTTATCAAATTTTGATTAGGAGTCTCTTAAAAATCAATTTGGGTAGGAATAGGAATACTAAAAGATTAGGGGACTCATTTGACTTTGACTCTTATTTATTCTATTCCTAATTCTAATCATACTCTATTTTATCTTTCCTTTTTATCCTTTTATTTTTTTTTATTTGATCAAATTCCTAGGTGTTACACAGAGTATTATCTCTCCTAGGTTGTGATCAATCTCTCAATTCCACATCATCATTGGCTTATCCCTTTCAAGCTTGTTCCAAATGAGGAGACATATAAAGAGACTTGTGAATGTAATGGTTGCAGATGTAATGAATTATTCAAAAAATCACACCAAATAGCTCTCGTTATCTTGGTTGGATACATGTAAATTATTTGAAACTAATCAAAGAAATGACTAGACAATTATCGTTAGAAATGTTGAATCTAGGATCCCGAGATTGTTTTGATGATCACAAATTTGTGAGGGAACTTAGTTTATACTAATCATCTGTTTATTTGATATTTGAAAGACAGGATTTTTATGTTCAGTAAGTAATAGGTCGACCAAGGTTGAAGAATGGATGACCTATGTATAGAGAAGAAATAAAGGAAAAATCCTAAGTGTGCATCAGTCGTCCAAAGGATGTGAAGTGGTCAATCTATGTGAAGAACAAAGATCGAAGAAATGAAGTCAGGTACTGAGCGGTCGACCAAAGTTGAAGAGTGTACGACCGAAGACAAGGATGAACAGGAAAGGTCGCCCGTGAAGAATAGTGGGCGACCGAAGATTCTATGTCAACAGTATAGAGGTTGAAGAACTGGCACTCCAAGGAGAAGTGCACGCCCTATGATGAAGGTTAGCCGATGATGAGATTGCTAAGGAAGGAACGATCGTCTGAAGATGAAGAGCGAACGACCGTGGATCTAGAGATGAAGACAATGGTCGTTCAAGGGTTTCAGTGTGGAGATATTGGATGATCGGAAGCTTGTCAATGTTGGAAGAGGGTGTCCGTAGGCTCATGAGTTGAAGTAGCGGATGACCAAAGTAAAGATAGAAGAATGAAAAGTCGATCGAAGGTGGAAAGCAGATGATCGATGGATTTCAGATGAAGAAAAAGGTCGTCCGAGAGTCTTGGTGTGAAAATAAGTGGACGTCGAGAAGTGGTCTGAGATGAAATGAAAAAAGTCGACCAAAAGATTAGCAGATGACCGATGAGGAGAGAAAGGTCGTCTGAGAGCTGAAGAAACAAAGCAGTGGTCAACCAGTCCATCTGAATATAGAAGAAAAGGACGTCCAAGGAATCTGAGGGTTGTCAGAGGACGTCCGAAGAATGTTAGAAGAAGGAAAGGATGTCTGAGGATCTCAGTGGAAAATTAGAGGACGTCCGAAGAATGTCAGAAGAAGGTTCGGCGGACGTCCGAGGATCTTAGTTGAAAATGAGCGGACGACCAAAGTACTGAGTAAAGAGATAGTGGACGTCCGAGGATCTCAGTGAGGAATGAGCGGACGCGCGAAATACTCAGAGAAGAGAGAAGTGGACGTCCGAGAGATTCCAGGAGAATCAACGGATGACCAAAGAGGTGTTAGAGGTTTTGACACAAGTCAAGTCGGCCGACCGCAGCTGAAGAACAAGCGACCGAAGTATCTTGACAGAGGTCTTCAACTGAAGAGTGGACGTCCGAGAAGATTGGTGTGCAATCAGCGGACGACCAGAGAAGAGTTGAAGATGGTACAAGTCAAGTCGGAAGACCACAGATGAAGAGCGGACGACCGAAGGAGCTTGACAGAAGACTTTAACTGAAGATTGGATGTCCTAGAAGATTGGTGTGCAATCAGCGGATGACCAGAGAAGAGTTGAAGATGGTACAAGTCAAGTCGGGCGATCGCAGATGAAGAGCGGACGACCGAAGAAGCTTGACAGAAGACTTCAACTGAAGAGTGGATGTCAGAGAAGATTAGTGTGCAATCAACGGACGATCAGAGACAAGTTGAAGAAGTGAACATACGTCAAGATCAGGCGGCCGAAGGTTTGGCGGACGATCGAAGGAGCTTTACTAAGGAACAAAGTCTTTTGACTCTGAACTACGGACGTCCAAAGGCAAACGACGGACAACCGGAGCAACGGACAACAGTCCAAATTAAGACTTCACCAGATCAACAGTCAACCAAAGCAGAGGAATCAGACGACCGAGGGGTAGGTGAAGAGTACTGTACTTGCATTAACGACTAATTTTCTGAGAGAGAAATTATGTCGTTGAGTGCAGAGTATATATTGTAATACCAAAACTCTTGGGAAGTTAACTTTGACAAATTAGAAATTTGAGAGCTTGAGTGAAAAGACTTAGTTCCTCCTTCTGAGTATTCGAGTGATGAATCCAGGATAGAAGGAAGTGTGTGTTCAAGAGTGAACTTGTAAGAGGTTATCTCCTTGTCATCTAAGAATGAAAGGAGAAGAAGTAGTTGTAAGGGAGCCTTCGCCCTTTGAGAAGGAGTTTAGTGATCTCCGGAGGTCTCGAGTTAGAGAAGACCGA
Organism: Pontederia paniculata; assembly: GCA_001647135.1. Lineage (NCBI taxonomy): Eukaryota > Viridiplantae > Streptophyta > Magnoliopsida > Commelinales > Pontederiaceae > Pontederia > Pontederia paniculata. The sequence continues at coordinate 9,040 of LTAE01011007.1, forward strand.
AGCGGGGACGTAGGCCAAGAGTTCGGCCGAACCTCGTCAACAAATTGCTGTTTGTTTGAATGTTCTCTTCTTCTTCTTCTTTATATTTGTATTTGCATGCTTCCGCTAAGATAACTATTTTAGAAATTGTCAAAAATTTTAATACACCAATTCACCCTTCCCCTCTTGGTGTCATCTAGATCCTAAAATTGGTATCAGAGCCTAGATTGCTCACAAATTTGTAACTATGTACAAATCCTGTATAGATTTTACAATATAGAGCCAATATGGCATCAAATGGTTTTACCCTAGGTGAGGGACAATCTACTTCTAGACCTCCTCTTTTCAATGCATCTAATTACTCATATTGGAAGATTAGATTGCAAGCTTATGTATGCTTTATGGACAGTGACATTTGGGATGTCATTGAAAATGGTTTTGATAAGCTCACTAGATTAGTAAATGGTGTGCACGTTCCCCTTTCTAATAGTGAACTAGACTCTAAAACTTAGAACCTAATTAAATTAGATTGGAAAGCTAATTTTTTTTTTATTGTGCATTAGATAAAACTGAATTCAACAGAATATCTTCTTGTACTAGTGCAAATAAAATCTGGAAAAAACACTTAGTTACACATGAAGGAACATAAAAGGTTAAAGAATCAAAATTAAACATCTTACATCACCAATACGACTCATTTAAAATGAAACATGATGAGTCTGTGAATAGTATTGTAGTTTGTTTCAATGATATTGTGAATGGGTTAGCCGCTTTGCGCGACCCAAAGTCTAATGATAAAAAAGTGAAGAAATTTCTTAGGCCTCTCACACTGAAATGACATATAAAGAGAACAGTGGTCGAGGGACAACACAATTTAAACAAGCTGGACTTTCATGATCTCATAGGATCCCTTCTGACCTATGAGATGACTCTTGAAGAAGAAAGAAGGGAAGATAGCTCAAGGAAGAAAGCCTTAGCCTTGAAAGCAAAGAAGATTGAGAGTGACGTAGATTTCAGTGAGGAGAAGCTGACCCTATATGCAAAGAAGTTCAGAAAATTCATGAAGATCTCTTAGAAGAAAAGAGAATTAAAGAAGAAGGGACCAACTGACAAGTCTAAGATAAAGTGTTATCAATGCAACAAGCTTGGACGCTACAAGAGTGAGTGTCCTACACTGAACATAAAGAACAAAGGAAAGAGTCCCTTAGATTACAAGAAGAAGAATGCTTTTAAAGTCACTTGGGATGACTCAAGTGATGAAGACAGTGAAGTTGAAGGTGCATCTTCAGAGAAGGAAGAAGAAGCATTGCTCTACCTCATGGCAAATGATGAGGTATCTTCTTCTCATACAAATGATATTGATAGTGATAGTGATGAATGCAAAGAAGATATCATACTTGACATTCATAAAGAATTTAATATTATGATCAGAAAATACTCTATTCTGAAAAGGAAAAATGATAACCTTGCTTTAAAAAACAATAAGCTGAAAGAAAATAATGATAACTCTGAAAAACAAATTTCTGAACTGAATGCAAAGTATTGACATCCAATGATGAACTAGAAAAACATGTTAATACTATTAGTTCCCTAAAAGTAGAATTACTAGAAGTAAAAAATAGTTTGAAACCTTTTCTTATGGTGGAAAGATGCTTGATGTGATGTTGTCCCAGCATAAAAGTCATTTAAATAAGAAAGGGTTAGGTTTTGACTCTTTTAGTGATAATGTATCCCAAACAACCACTTTCATAAAAGCCTCACACTATTTCGATCCAAACTCGCCTAGCACTTCTACATGTTTGAATGAAGCTAAAACTGGTATAAATTCTGAACCTGTTATTGTCGATAAGAATACTGAGTTGTCATCAAAAGAAAATGTAAATGTTATATATCGAAATTCTAAAATTTATCCAAAGCAAAAGAATTATGCTTTCATGCATCATAGAAACACTAAACTGTAGGATCGGGATGACACCAAGAGGGGGGGGGGTCAATTGGTGTATTAAAACTTTGTCTGATTTTACTCTAACAAAATGGTTTAGTTATATTAGCGGAAGCATACATATGCAAATATAAACAAGTAGATAGGAGAGAGCAGAGAAAAACAATCAGGCACACAAACACAAAGTTTGTTGATGAGGTTCAGCCGAACTCCTGGCCTACGTCCCCGCTCCGATCTTCTCGCAGTAGAGATCTCCGGAGATCACTGAACTCCTTCTTCAAGGGAGAAGGCTTCCTTACAACTTCTCCTTTCTTTACATAGAGGACAAGGAAACAACCTCTTACAGTTTGCTCATGAACTCACACTCCCTTCTATCCTGGATTCTTCACTCGAATCGTAGAAGGGGAACTAAGACTTTCTTTCGCTCAACGCTCTCACTAAATATTTTGCCAAAATTACTTCCCAAGACTCTTGGGATTACAATATATACTCTGCACTAGCGACCTAATTCTCTCACTCAGAAAACTAGCCGTTAATGCAAGTACAATACCTTCACCTACTCCTTGGTCGCCCGCTGCTCCTGCCTCAGTCGACCGCTGCTCTAGTGAAATCTCCACTTGAACTGCCGTCTGGTGCTTCGGTCGTCCACCGCTCACCCTCGGGCATCTGCAGTTCCAAGTGCTGAAGCCTTTCTCCCTAAGTCAAGCTCCTTCGATCGTCCGACAATCCTTTGGCCACCCGATCTTAACGTGAGTACCCTTCTTCAACTAATCTCTGGTCGCCCGCTGATTCCACTTCAGCTTCCTGGATGTCCACTCTCCAATTGAAGATGCGGTCAAGCTCCATCGGTCGCCCGCGATGCCTCTTCTGTTGATCGATCTTGACCTCCTTCGGCTTCCACTCATCTCTGGACGTCCGCTGATTGCACCTCAATCATCTCGGTCGTCCAATCTCGAGTGAAGCCATCTGTCAAGCTCCTTCGGTCATCCGCCAATCCTTTGGCCGATCGATCTTGACCTTGTTCCCCATCTTCAAGAGCTCTGGTCGCCCGTTGATTGCACCTCAATCCAACCGGACGTCCACTCCTGGAACTGAAGACACCTGTCAAGCTTCTTTGATCGTCCGCCAAACCCTTGGCCGACCGATCTTGACCTTGTGCACATCCTTCTTCTTCAACTGCTCTGGTCACCCGCTGATTGCTCCTCAATCACCCGAACGCACCACTTCTGGAGTTGAAGACTTGTCAAGATCCCTCGGTCGCCCGCTGCTTCTACGGTCGACCGACTTGACCTGTGCCACATTCTTCTTCTTCCACTGCTCTGGTCGCCTGCTGATTGCTCCTCAATCACCCGAACACACCACTTCTGGAGTTGAAGACTTGTCAAGATCCCTCGGTCGTCCACTGCACCTATGGTCGACTAACTTGACCTGTGCCACATCCTCTGGCACACATGTGGTCGTCCCCTGATTCTCCCTGAATCCTTTGGGCGTCCACTGCTCCTCCTTGTGTCTACTTCGGGCATCCGCTCATTCCACATTGAGATCCTCGGATGTTCGCTCCCTCCTCTATCAGTACTTTGGCCATCTGCTCACTTCCCAATGAGATCCTTGGACGTCCGCCAAAGCTTCCTCTGACAGGTCTCGGACGTTCGCTCATTTCCACTGGAACCTTCGGACGCCCTTTCCCTTCTCTTCCAGACATTCTCCGGATGTCCACTAACAACTCGTGAGATTCACTGGACACCCACTTTTCTCCTGTCAGATATCCTGGTCGACCGCTGCTTTGTCTCTTCAGCCCTTGGACGACCTCTAACACATCATCGGTAGTCCGCCCATCCTACGGTCGTCCGATCTCTACCCTACATCAACTCTGACAAACTCCTGGATGCCTGCTTATTTTCTCACCAAGACTTCGGATGACCTTTGTCTTCACCTGATGTCCATCGGTCATCCGCACTTCATCTACGGTCGATCAATCTCCTATTGGTCATCTACTTTAGTCGTCCGCTGCTTCTACACTAAAGGCTTCAGAACTCCACTCCAGCCTTGGCAATCTTCTGATCGTCCACTATCTTCACCCTGACCCCTTTGGACGTCCATTGCCTTCAACCTGAGATCTTCGATCGTCCTTTCTTAACCAATGGACGACCTCTTCTGCTTAGCCAAAAGCCTCCTTCGACTAAGTCTTTTCAGTGGGTGTCAACTTCTCCTTGGATCGCTCGTTCTCCATCCTTTTGTCATATCTGTGAAATAGTCGGTCGCCAATTGCTCTTCATCAGCGACCTCTCCTGTTAAGCCCTTCTCTTCGGTCGCCCTTTCTGTATCTTTGGTTGACCGCTCAGCCTTTGACTCCTCTTCACAGACATTTGCCTTCAACATTGGTCGACCACTTCATATACTTTGGACTACCACTTCACACATAGTGTTCTTTTGATATGTCTTCTATGTGCATAGGTCGTCCATTCTTTAACTTTGGTCGACCTATCATGCTCTGAACCTGAATATCCTATGATTCAGAAATCAACTCAACAAGTTTATTAGTTCAAGCTAAGTTCCCTCACAAATTTGTGATCAACAAAACAATCTCGGGATCCTAGATTCAACAATCTCCCCCTTTTTGATGATTACAAATTCATGAGGAGTGAACTTAGGGTTAGTTATAAACATAAGGCTTATACAAAAAATTAACTAACCAAACATGCTCCCCCTCAATCTTATATCCCATTTTTCAGCAGAACTCTCCCCCTCAACTCATGCATATATTCATGACATATAAATTGATCATGCTCAGCTATATGTTTTTGGCATTTTATACTTTGAGAATATGCTTCAATCATAAGAGATAAATGCCATAAAGAGTTCACAAGCATGTTTAAATCATTTTTGAACACATAACTTATACATACATCATTCAGATAATGGATATATCATTATACATTTCATTTCTGAAAAAGAAAGCATTTTTCACAGAGCATTCATATCAAAAGAATATTCATTACAACCATTCAGATCCATGAAGTTTTGCAGTACTATTAACATTTGCAATACAATTTTGTCTATCTAATTTTCCTGGTCCTTAGAAACTGTTGTTGGTCCTGCAATGTCCTTAGTGATCCTAGCTGTTTCATTTAGTATTTTGTTCACAACTTCTCCAATCAAAATGTTGATGCTTTCATCTGGTTCACCCATCAAATCTTGAAACTCATCCTCTAACTCTTCTCTCAAGGTTGCTGCTTCAACAAGTACTTCAGTGTTTGTCCTGCCAGCTTTATCTTGTGTAGAAGTGTTTTCTTTATCAGCTGTTGCAGTGTGAAGATCAATTTCCTGCTAATAGCTTTCTCAACCGCAGCAACAGTTCCTTGCTCTAACTCCCCCACTCGTCTTTGATCGTCAATAGTTCCTTCCTCCTCTTGAACCTCTACTGGAATGGGTTCAAGTCTCTCCTCTGCTGGCTCATATACAGGTTGTTCTTGTTCATTCCTCTGACTACTTTCTCCCCCTTTGTAATTATCAAAAATAGGGTGTCCATCAAGGGGATGTGCAGCCGGCTCATATCCAGTTGCTCGCATGAAATCATCCATGACCTTCCACCGTTGACGGGCTTGACTATGATGGGCTTGTAGATCTTTATTGACTTCAACATTGTCAACCTGCTCGTCTACAACTTTCTTTATTAGCTCGAGGGCTTGACCCAGCTGGCTGATCATTGTGCTGAGTTGTGTTGTCATGAAGTCCACCTTGGTGCACATTAGAGTTCAGTCCTCTCTACTTGGACGCCATGCAGCTGAGAAGGAAGAGGTGCAAATTTGAGGAGGAGGAACTCTAGATGATTGAGGCTATTGAGGCAGAGGAGTTGTAGTTGGGGAAGGATCTTGGTGCTCAGGATTGAACGAGAGTTCAGTGGATTGTGAATTGTCTTTCATAAGCCCTTTTCTGGTCATGATGACTAAAGAGATCTTGTCACTTTTGGTGGGAATAAGGATTTCTTCATAATCAGGCAGTCTAAACTTAGGAGTTTTTCGGACTATAAGGGTAATAAGATTTCCATAGTATAGCCTCGCACCCTTGGTCCACTTAGAGTGTACCTTCTCCTTTGTTTTAACTAGTTGATAGATAAGAAGATTTCCTAAGGAGATTCTGGGGGCTTCAGGGTCAACAAGACTTGCTAATACGGCTAAGTCAAGGAGATCTACTCCTGTGTAATGACCTACCCTAGGAAGAATTATGTGTGTGATAATGTGATGGATGGTTTTCATCACTAGAGATAGACACTTATGGAAGGTTCCTTGAACAAACGTGTCTACTTGCCCTCCACTCACAACCAGTGCAGCTTGATTCTGGGTGTATGTGGTGTGAGGCCAATGCATTGGTGCAAGTTTAATGTGAGGAAAGTTAGGGGTGCCAAGAATGTTATTATGTTTGGTTTCTGTTATAGAGAGATTTTTGCCATGTATATAACATTTGATCTCGTCAAGAGTGTCATTGTGAGTCAAATTGACATAGAAGAATTTGACAATATTTGGGTAGACTAACTGATCATGGTTAAGAAATTTGATCCATCCACAGTCCTCAAAGGTTTCTTTTAGCCCGGGAAGCTGAAGGCCTTCCCAGTCAATGGCATGAAATGATTCAACTACTCGTTCACTGAGCTTCTTCACTAATGAAACACGAGGAACTAAAAATAGGTTCAGTTGTGATAGTAGTGTCTGTATTTGGGATCTCACAAGGAGGAACTATTTCAGTAGGTTCTTGTGGTGTTGAGGAGGATGGTTCTCCTACTTGGTTTGCTATTTCAGACATTTTTACAAGTCTACGTCTCTTACCGATTTGCTTAAAGGGTGACATGGTTCTATTGGACATGTAAGAGTAAGTAAATCTAGGGTAGCTGGAATAGAATAGTGAAGAGGGATTGAAGGATTTGATTCTGTGAAA
>LTAE01011008.1:0-15891 GCA_001647135.1 Pontederia paniculata
CCCCCCCTCTTGGTGCCATTCCAAATCCTACATAGAAGATAGATATAAATTTTTCATTTAATTTCAAATTTTTAATTTGGATATGAAAATATAAATTCCAAAAAAATAATAATCAAAATTTATTATTATAATAATTTTATATCTATACAAAATAATTTAGGAAAATAAATTCTGAAAATAATATATGCATATAAGTTTAAATATAAATTAATATTAATTTAAATCAATATATGAATTGCAGGCAGTTATAACTAATTATCTCTCTTTATCGAAGAATTGAGTAGTTTTTTGAGAAATATGGACAAAAAAAATTAAAGATATACTATTTGAAATCAAAGACATTTGGGTATGTTTGGTTCATACTTTATAATATTGATAGGAATATTTAAATCCTTAAAAATATATTTCATGTTAATCATATTCTTGAAAAGTAAGGGTTATGACATTTGGTTTGATTCGTTTGATGGAGTTAAAGAAAAAAATATGTTTGCTTTAAACATAAGCATTGAGTCAGTAATATTATGTTGACACAAGTATTGGAAGGAATGAGCGCGAATGTTATATTCCTAAGTGCATTCTTAAATATGACACGTTCAAACAAAGAAATCAGAAATTCCCACAAAAATTTCTTGAAATTATTAAATAATAGAGTGATCCAAACACACCCTTAGAACAATGCATCTATCATAAAAAAAATTAGTTAAACAATAATAAATTCATATTTAACTAAATATAATTAATTAAAATAATAATTCATTAAAAAATAAATTTTACAATTAAGGATTATTAATAAAGAACCCACAATAACTATTAAACATTACAACACTTTAAATAATTTGTTAGTATTGAGTTAATTGTTAGAAGTAACAAGTACTTCTGTAACTACTCATATATCTGCTACCATGTTTAATCATTATAATTTATCCATGGTAATCTAAATTAAAATTATATTGGGGTAGACAATTTATATATTTATCCACTTTTTAAATCTTTGGTGAAGGTATCACTAATAAAACTCATACTCGAAGTTATAATGTGTTTTACAAAAATTGCTAAAATAATTCAAAAAAGAAATATTAAAAAACTTTGCTAAGAACACATTTTTTTATTAAATCCATATAATAGAACAAAACAAATCTTACTACTATCTTGAGTATTTGAAGAACTATTAAATGATTAATTCGACCGCTATCTTGGTATAAAAAATAATTCAAAAATGAATAAAAGAATTAATGGAAGAGATATTTATAAATTATACATTTAGAAGATGAACATGTTTATTCTACTAAATAAAGAAAAAATAAACTAAGTAAAGATAACATATTAATTGACAATTAAAAATAGACATAAAAAAGAATAATAGGTAAAGAAGAGAAAGAAGATAGAATGTGAATGGACATGCATTCAAATTTCCTCTATTTATAAGGATAAAATGTCTTGACGACGATTGCTAATCATCCAATATGTAGTTGTTAATTAACCACCCAGTAAAAATATTATGACAAGTTAATATTTAATTTATTAATTATTACTAAAACTTTTAGTTACAAATTATTATTCATGATTTTTATATATTAATATATATCTTATTTAATATTAATATTTATAGGACACATTATGATTGAAAAGTTTGTCAAATGTATACTCTCATTGCTATTATAACATTACTATTCTCTTTTTATTATAGTATAAGATTATTGTAGATAATTCCTAATAAATTTTTTACTGTACAATGAAAATAGTTATTTATAATTTTTTAATCACTTTTGGTTACAAAAAATTCAGTTAGATTTTTTTTCAAATATTTATGCATATGGCAAAACATGCATTATGATAATTATAAAAAAAATTAATTATTGCATTATTTTTACTATTAATACATTTAAAATTATTATTTGACCATAATGTATAAATCTAAATTCAACAAAAAAGCAAGAATATTTTTTTTCATTTAATTTAATTTTTTTTTAATTTTTGGATCTAAAAGAATAATATACAGAAAAATAAATTCTGAAAATAACAAATATTCTAGGTTTGTTATTATACTATTTTAGTACTATACAAAATATATTTAGAAAAATAAATTTCGAAAATAATAAATGATCTTTACATATAAGTTTAAATATAAAATAATTTTTATTTTAAGCTGGAATTGTAGGCGGTTATAACTAAATCTAAACATATATACACATGACATGTGGTGATTCAAAATTTTGGCAAATGCCGTTCTCCTATTAACACTTCTTTGCTTTTAATATTATATATATATATATATATATAAGAGATATATTTTAATACTATACAAAATGTATTTAGGAAAATAAATTTCGAAAATTATAAATAATCTTTACATATAAGTTCTAATATAAAATAATTTCATTTTAAATCAATGCTGGAATTGTAGGCGGTTATAACTAAATCTAAACATATATGCACATGACATGTGGCGATTCAAGATTTTGCCAAATGTCGTTCTCCCGTTAACACTTCTTTGCTTTTAATATAATATAGATATAGATATATAGATAGAAGATAGATAGATATATTTTAATACTATACACAATATATTTAGGAAAATAAATTCAGAAAATAATAAATAATCTTTACATATAAGTTTAAATATAAAATAAATTTATTTTAAATCAATACTGAAATTGTAGGTGGTTATAACTAAATCTAAACATATATACACATGACATGCGGGAATTCAAGATTTTGTCAAATATCGTTCTCGTGTGAACACTTATTTGCTTTTAATATGGTATAGATAGGTAGATTTTAATACTATACAAAATATATTTAGGAAAATAAATTTCAAAAATAATAAATAATCTTTACATATAAGTTTAAATATAAAATAATTTTTATTTTAAATTAATGCTGGAATTGTAGGCGGTTATTGTTGAATCTAAGATCCCGAGATTATTTTGAGGAAGCTTAGTTATACTAATAATTTTCGATTTGATGTGTGAAGAAGATACAATTTTTACTTCTGAAGGACATAGGTCGTCCAAAGATTGTGGAACGAACGACCTATGTATAAAGAATAGTAGAGAAAAATCCTAAGTATGAAGATGTCGTCCTAAGAATTTGAAGAGAGCGACCGAAGTAAGGAACAAAAAGCTGAAGATATGAAGCTAAGTGTAAAAAGGTCGTCTGAAGCTAAAGACTGAACGACCGATAATGGACTTGATCAAGAAAGGTCGCTCGATGTGTACAAGTGAAGTCAGTGGGCGACCGAAGGTTCGAGGTCAACAGTACAACGTTTGAAGGAACAGGCGCTCTAGAGTTTAGTGGATGCCCTATGAAGAGAGTAAGTAAAGATGTTTTGTGGTGAAGACAAGAAAGATCGTCCGAAGTTTTTAGCGTGGAATCAGTGGACGATCAAAAGGAGTGCATAAGAAGAAGTGAAGTCAAGAAAGGTCGTCCAATGTATTTGTGTGGAATCAACGAACAATCGAACCACTTCAGAAGAACAAGAAAGGTCGTCCAAACTCTTCAGTGTGGAAATAGTGGACGACCAAAGTAGTTCGGAGGAAGAAAAAAGGTCATCCGGTGTAGCTGAGCAGAATCAGTGGACGACCGAAGTATGTCAGACGAAGAAAAAAGGTCGCCTAAAGTACTTAGTGTGAAATGAGTGGTTGACCGAAGAAACTATAGAAGATGAAGAAAGGAAGCCCGAAATATTCAGCGCTGAATCAACGGGCGATCGAAGCAAGTCAGAGGAAAAAGCAAAGGTCACCCGATGAACTCGTGAGAAATCATTGAACGATCTAAGTAAGCTTGAAGGAAACTGACAAAATTAGTGATCTCCGGAGGTCTCGAGTTCGAGAAGATCGGAGCGGGAACGTAAGCCAAGAATTTTGGTTGAACCTCATTAACAAACTTACTATGTTTGTTTCTTACTTTGTATTTAGTTTTACTTGCAATTATTTTGTGATTGTTTCCGTTGCGTTAATATTGTTTCTTACTTTGCATTTAGTTTTACTTGCAATTATTCCATGATTTGTTTCTCCTCTTGGTGCCATCTACTACAATTTGTATCAGAGCTTAGGTTGCTCATAGATTTGTATTTACCTATAAATATCGTATAGACTTAACAGTCTAGATCTAAAATGGCATCGAATGGATTTACCCTAGGTGAAGGATAATTTACCTCCAGACCTCCCCTTTTTAATGCATCTAATTTCTCTTATTGGAAGATTAGATTGCAAGTCTATGTATGTTCCATGGACATTGACATTTGGGATGTCATTGAAAATGGTTTTGACTTGCCTACTAAAGTAATAAATGGTGTTCATGTTCCTCTACCTAGTTGTGAGTATGATTCTACTACTAACAACCTAATTAAATTAGATTGGAAAGCTAAAAATATTTTCTATTGTGCACTATACCAAACTGAATTTAAGAGAATTTCTTCTTGCTCAAGTGCAAACAAAATTTGAAAAAAAATACTCATTATTCATGAAGGAACAGAAAAAGTAAAAGAATAAAAAATAAACATTTCAAATCACCAATACAATTCTTTTAAAATGAAACATGATGAATCTATGAATAGCATGCTAGTTCGCTTTAATGATGTGGTAAACAGGTTAGCCGCTTTGGGCGACCCAAGATCTAATGCTAAAAAAGTTAAGAAGTTTCCCAAGTCCCTAACACCGAAGTGACATATGAAGAGGATTGCGGTCAAGGGACAACATGATCTAAACAAGCTTGACTTCGACGATCTCATAGGATCTCTTCTGACCTATGAGATATCATTTGAAGAAGAGAAAGAAGAAGCAAGCTCAAGGAAGAAGACCTTAACTCTCAATTTAAGAAGATTGAGAGTGAAGATGAGCAAGAAGAATCTGATGAGGATAATGAAGATTTCAATGAGGAGAAGCTGACCCTTTATGCAAAAAGGCTCAATAAATTCATGAAGCTCTCCAAGAAGAAGAGAGATTCACAGAAGAAGGGACCAACTGACAAGTCAAAGATAAAATGCTATGAGTGTAACAAATTTGGACACTACAAGAGTGAGTGTCCAACCTTGAACAAGAAGAGCAAGGAGAAAGACTCTTCGAGTTACAAGAAGAAGAATACATTCAAAGTCACTTGGGATGACTCAAGTGATGAAGACACTGAAGCTAAAGGAACATCTTCAGAAAAAGAGGAAGAAGCACTGCTGCATTTTATGGCAAATGATGAGGTATCCTCTCTTCACTCAGATAATAGTGATAACTGATAATGATGAAGATGACTATGAGAATGATGTTATGTTTGACATGCATAAATAATTCAATATTATGATTAGGAAATATTATATAATGAAAAGGAAAATTGACGGTCTTGTTCAAGAAAAAGATAATCTGAAGGAAAATAATGCTAGTTTTGAAAAAACAAATTTCTGATTTGAATGCTAAGGTGTTAGTAAACAACGACAACCTTGAAAAGTATGTTGATACCATTAATTCTTTAAAACTTGAACCACTTAATGCTAAAATCAAATTCGAAACATTCTCTTATGTTGGAAAAATGCTTGATGTAATGTTGTCCCAATATGAAAGTCCTTTGAATAAGAAAGGATTAGACTTTAATTTCTTTAGTGATCATATGTCTCTAGGAACTATATTTGTAAAAACTTCACATTCTTTTGATCCAAATTTGCCTAGTTCCTCAACTTCTTGTACTTCTACTTGCATGAATGAAACCAAGACTGTTCCTACTAGCTCTAATGTTAAGTGTGAAAACATTGTGAACCTTAAGACTAAAACTGCAAAAAATACTAAGTCTATTCATGTTCATAAAAATATTATATTTTCATCAAAGCATAATGTAAGTGTTAGAAATAGTAATGCTACATCTAAATACAAAAGGGGGAACTATGTTTCATGTATAAAAGAAGAACAAAATCTGCTCATATGCATGCTCTTAAAAATGGTTATGTACAGTTCTACTCATATATCACACCGTTGCATATAAACAAGAATTGTTCCAAACCTAAATTTCTGCATGCAAACAGAATTGCATCTCACTCACATGCTCAGACCCGAAATGTCCATGATTATCATAATTATAGAAAACTTTATGTAAAAAATGTTACATGCTTCTATTGTGGTTATCTAGGATATTATAGCTTTGAATGCAAGACTATGAGAGGTCTCTATAAAAATGCTAGACAAGTATGAGTTCCTAAGGGAATCTTTGAAACTAACACTTCTGGACTCAAAGTATCTTGGGTACCAAAAATATAAATTATGTGTTGTTCTTGTAGGATACCAAAAGAAGCAAAGGCAAATCAACAAGATGGTACCTCGACAGTGGTTGTTCAAGGCATATGATCGGGAATGGAGAAAATTTTCTGAGCATAACAAGAACACTAGGTAGGAAAGTCACCTTTAGGGATAATAACCAAGGGAAAATCCTTGGTAAAGATAGCATTAGGAAACTTGGTAGTGTAGTTATAGAAGATGTATGGTTAGTAGAAAATTTTGAACATAACTTACTAAGCATTAATCAACTTTGTGATAAAGACTATATTGTTAAATTTGAACAAAATAAATGTTTGATATCTGATGAGAATGAAAAAGTTTTGCATATAGGGGTTAGGCATCAAAATGTTTATGTGATTGACTTTGATGATTTAACTAACCACAAATGCTTAAATGTTATGCATGATGAAATAGAACTATGACATAGAAGACTAAGACATTTAAACTATAAGACCATCCATAAATTAGTAAAACATAATCTTGCTAGAGGTTTGCCCAAAATCAAATTTGAGAAAAACGTTATTTGTTCTTCATGTCAATTGGGAAAGCCACATATAGCACCTTTCAAATTAAAAAAAATGAGATTTCTATTAATAGATCTCTGCAATTAATATATCTTGATTTATTTGGACCAATTTGTACAACTAATCTTGGTGGTAAGAAATGTGTGTGTGATTGTAGATGATTTTTTTAGATTCACTTGGACTTTGTTTCTTACACATAAGCATGAAACTTTTGATACATTTATTGTTTTTGCAAAAAAAGTTCAAAATGAACTCAATATGAGAACCTTCAAAATCCTGAGTGCTCATGGAGGTGAGTTTGAGAATTTCATGTTTGAAGAATTTTGTTGAGGATAATGAAATTCTTCATCAATTCTCGACACCAAGAACTCCACAGCAAAATGGAGTCGTTGAGAGGAAGAATAGAACCCTAATTGAAATGGCTAGGACATTGCTAAGTGAGAGCAAATTGCCCAAGTACTCTTGGGCAGAGGCTGTTAATACCTCATGCTATATTCAAAACAGAGTTTTGGTTAGACCCCTAGAAAAGAAAACTTATTTTGAAATGTTATATGACAAAAGACCAAATATCTCATACTCTAAAGTATTTGGTTGTACGTGCTTTGAAGATAAAATAAGAAAATTTGATGCAAAGAGTGATGATGCACTTTTTTTAGAATGCTCAAATACTAATAAAGTTTATAGAGTGTATAATAAAAGAACTCTAGTAGTTGAAAAATTAATACATGTCACATTCAACGAAACTAACAATTTCATTAATCAACTTGAAAAGGTCAAGATGTCGGATAAGGACAATAAGAATGATCATGACCTAGATGAGCTAACCCATAAGGAGGTGATCCTCAACCTACTAAAACCATGGATGCTGAGAATGTTGTTGTGAATGAGGAAACCCATAAGAAATTGATATAAAAGTAGAATTGCCTCCTATTGAGCATAAAAAATGGATACTAGTACCCTCACATCCCTTAGATAATATTATTAATGACATAAATGAAGGTGTGAGAACAAGAAAGTCATTAAGAAACTTTTGTGTTTTCTCTATCTTCTTATCTTAAATAGAACCCAAAAATATAGATGATGCTTTAAAGGATCCAAATTGGATAAATGACATGCATGAGAATCTGAACAACTTTGAGAAGAATCAAGTTTGACATTTGGTTAAGAGACCTAAGGATCATCCCATACTTAAAACCAAACGAGTGTTTAGAAACAAGCTAGATGAGATTGGAGTTGTTGTAAGAAACAAGGCTAGATTTGTTGCAAAAGATTACTATCAAATTGAAGAGATTGATTTTGATGAGACATTTGCATCAGTTGCATGTTTGAAAGCAATTCAAATTCTTTTAACATTTACTTGCTTCAAGAACTTTAAATTATTTTAAATGGATGTCAAGTCAGCTTTTCAAAATGGATATATAAATAAGGAGGTATATGTTGAACAACCTCTGGGTTTTGAGAGCTCAAAACACCCAGATCATATGTTTAAGCTCTCTAAGGCACTATATGAGTTAAAACAAGCTCCTAGAACTTGACATGAGAGGTTTAGCTCATTTCTTCTTGAAAATGATTTTTCAAAAGGAAAAGTAAACACAACTCTATTTTTTGAAATATCCTAGGAAAGATATATTAGTTGTGCACATATATATGGATGATATCATTTATGGATCCATAAATTCACAAATGTGTAAAGAATTTGAAACTCTCATGCACAAAGAATTTTAGATGAGTTTAGTATGAGAGCTAACTTATTTTCTTGGTTTTCAAGTAAAGCAATCAAGGGATGGTATTTTCTTAAACCAAAGAAAGTACACAAGGAGCTGCTTAAAAGATTTTGAATGGATGATTGCAAGCCCAACTTCACTCCTATGAGTACTTTCACTAAACTTGACGGTGATGAGAAAGACAAAAATGTACATCAGAAACTATATAGAGGTATGATTGAGAGCCTCCTATACTTAACTACCTCTAGGCTAGACATCATGTTTAGTGTGTGCATATGTGCTAGGTTTCAAGCCAACCATAAGGAATCTCATTTAGTTGCCACCAAAAGAATTCTGAGATACCTCAAGAGTACTCCCAACTTAGGATTATGGTATGATAGGAATTCTCTATTTGATCTTCATGCTTACATTGATTCAGACTTTGCTGGATGTAGAGTTGATAGAAAGAGCACTAGTGGTATGTGTTCTTTCCTTGGTAGCTCATTAATATCTTGGTCTAGCAAGAAGAAAAAATCAATTTCTCTTTCCACAACTGAAGCTGAATACATAGTTGCTGGAAGTTGTTGTGCACAATTATTATGGATGAAACAACAACTTCTAGACTATGGCATAACATGTGAAACTATGTCATTAAAGTGTAACAATACCAGTGCAATAGAGATGACTAAGAATCCTGTACAACATTCCAGAACTAAGCACATTGATTTGAGATATTATTTCATTTGAGAACTTGTATCACACAAAATCATCTCTATAAAACATGTCCTAACTGAGAGACAACTAACTGATATATTTATAAAATCTTTGGGAGGAGACATGTTTAATATGCTGAAGAGAGAAATTGGGATGTTGGACTTATGAATCTGATGAACAACTCAACTTATTGGTGGCTTGCCTATGCAAATATCATTGATCAATGGAGTTGTAAATTAATTGTGTTGCACAACACATACATGATGTTCATCTATTTTATCTCATGATCATTTCATTTTATCTTCTCATAGATTTCTACCCTAAATGGAACTATAGAGTATCTTGGGCAGTAAATGACAAATTTCTAAGTATAGGTTTGGCCGAAGGCTTCAGACCCCCACCCCATATTTCGAGCGTCTGAAATATAATTGTTGATATCTAATGATCCCGAGCATCGGACGCCACTGTTAATCTCTAGGCGACCGATATAAGTAATGTACAAAGTTTTGATCGACCACTCTATGCACTTAGGGCGACCTTTGGTTGAAACCCATAATCGTATTCCGAAGTTCGGATGCCCAGTGTTTATGACCGAAGTTAAACCATGACTCAAGTCTAGTTCGGACATAGGACGTCCACTAATATCATCGGACAACCACTATAACTGTGACACAAAATCCCTGCTACTGCAGTCGACCTATGATTTCCCTCGGGCGATCGATGTTGCGAACACTATATATAGTGGGTCATTCTTAACCGTCTCTATCTTTGGATTATTCTCAAAGGGCGACCTTCATGCTCTTCCGCTTCTTTCACTTAGAACAGACTTCATGAATCCGAGCAAACTTCAAATCTCTCGTGTTCATTAATGCTCTGGAACGGATCAAAGTCTTCTCAAACAAAGATTCAAACAATTAGGTAAACCTAAAACATCATCTCTATGCAATGTTGACCTAGATTTTTAGGTTTTACTCTAAGTTCTAACCAAGTCAATATCGTGCTGTGAATGTGAATCATCTCTAATAGGATCAAACCTCTTTGATTTCTCTCACTACTCTAAGTCCTTCTTTTACTAGTTCTATTGAATTCAAACTCTTGATTCATGTTTCTTTTCGATTCGATCACCATGAAATCCAAGTATTTGTCTATTTGATTGAGTACTTTTCTTTTATTTTACTTCCATAATGTCTCCTACCAAGAGAATGGCCCAGAAACAAAAACCCTCAAAAAGGAAACAAAGAGAAGAGTCATCTTCACAAGCTCCTCTTTTAGCCGAAGACCAACCATAAACTCAAAAGAAGGTAGATAAATTAGAACCTTCTTCTCAAGCTCCAAAACCCCTCCTTGACAGAGTCGAGTCACCTAAGACCCAAGAAACTCCCTAAAACCAAAAAAAACCCTTCAATCATTCTAGGTTCATTAGTGAAACTGACATCAACCAATACCAACTTTTATATAATGACCAAAGAATAATTGAACCATGACATTCCGTTGACTGAGAAAGTCTTCAACTCCCTAGTCTTAAAGAAACTTTTGAGCAATGTGATTGACTCCAATTCCTTGATCTCACTGAGCCAGTCTATCCTCATGTTATCAAATATTTCTATGCAAATCTAACCTATGATGCCACCCATCAAGAAATCAAGTCATATTTGCAAGGTAGACAATTCTCAATAACTGAGTCTAAGTTGAATGAAATCTTTGGTACTCCCAATTATCCACACATCAATCTTGCTCCTATGTACTGGCCTCACACTTCCTACACTTAAAATCAAGTTACACTAGCTGTGAGTGGAGGAAGAGTAGACACCTTCATTTAAGGATCTTTTCACAAGCACCTCAGTCCCAACATGAAAGCTATCCACCATATCATCACTCATGTAGTTCTTCCTAGGGCTGACCATTATACAGGGGTAAACCTACTTGACTTGATAGTCCTTGCTCACCTTGTTGATCCAAATGCCCCTCATATCTTCCTAGGAAACCTTCTCATCTATCAGATTATAAAAATCAAAGAGAAGGTTCATTCCAAATGGACTAAGGATGCTCGTCTCTATTTTGGCAGTCTCATTACCTTTATGATCCGCAAAATCCTTCGAAAAAGTCAATTCTCTGATAAAAAAAACTTGTCCTTCACTCTACTTATGCTAATAGAATATCCTTTTCCACCTTAAGTAGAAAAGGACTGACACAGGAAACTCCCCAGGACAATGGGCAACCTACTGGAGATGAGAATCAGGGAGCTGAGGATACTAGGATCTCCACCTACAACTACAATCCCCAGGAAAAACCCTTAGGAAGTAAGGATATCTTCTGCACCTGCTGGATCCTCCTCTTCAACATGGCCCCAAGTCGAGAAGCATGGAATTCACTTTGTAGCACAGTCGATATCCTATCTAGTCAGCTCAGTCAAGCTTTCGACTTGTTGAAGAACATCAATGAATGACAAAATAGAGTTGATGAGCTATGTACTGATGTGGTTTTTCACCGTGTCTACTCCGACTACCATTGGCACCAAACGGAAGATTTCATGAGACTCGTAGGGCTAATGTAACCAAATTTCGCCCTTATGATGATTAGAAAGGGGGAAAAAGAAATCAAAGGAGTGACCACCAAGAAGAAGAGGATGGCCAAGATAGGAGTGACCTGAAAAAAAAGAAGATGGCCAAGGCATTGATCATGAAAGAGAAGATGTTGGCCAAGGTAATGAGGATGTTGGAGATGACCAACACATTGCTGAAGCAGAAAAAAGATGACATTGATGACATTGATCATCAAGCAGAGAATGCTGGTCAAGAAAATAACATTGCTGAAGTAGAAGATGTTAGACTTCAAGAAGAAGATGTTGGCCAAAGGAATGAAGACTGAAGTGTAGAGGGCCAAGGAAACAAAGGTCTAGAAGAAGATCAAAGTCAAGTTCAAGGAACTATCCACCAAGAAGAAGTACAAGGTGGAGTATGTATGCAAGGAGAAGAAGAAACACAAAAGTAGCAACACATATAGGGGGAGATAAAATACATGAATCAGTTGTTGTGCATGGTATTGATATTGATAGTATGATAATAGAAGTAGCAGATATGATAATAAAAGAGACTGCCTAGAAAGTTATGGAAGAAGACTCTGATACTGAAACAACAGAAAATGCAATCAAGGCCAAAGACAAAAATACTTCCTCCTTAATTGTTTCTTCTTCTGAAAAAAGAATGGAAAAAGCTTTGGTAGAAGACATAAGGATAAGGACAAGAAGAAATAAATAGATATCACTTTACTATTGTATGATAGACAAAATTTATGTGCATGTGTTTGTTGTTCTTCTTAAGATTGAAATATTTTGAACTTGAATATTTCCGATGTATGATATCTTGTATTTTAGAAATGTCATTATTATGGATTTGAACTTGTTGTGCAAGAGCTATGATTTTTTTTAAATATGACTTTCAGTGATAACCTTTAAGTTCAATGCATAATGTTCTTGAATTTGAATTTCATTAATATGCATGTGTTATGGGAGAGAAATGCTTAAAATGAGACATATGATGTAGGGGGAGTAAACCTGGTTAGTTGAAATTATACTTGAATTATCTTTTGAAACTAACCTAAGTCACGGCTCAGTAATTTGTAATCATCAAAAATAGGGAGATTGCTGAATCTAAGATCTCGAGATTATTTTGATGGTCACAAATTGATGAGGAAGCTTAGTTATACTAATGATTTTTTATTTGATATGTGAAGGAAATAGTTTTTTTACTTCTGAAGGACATAGGTCGTCCAAAGGTTGTGGAACGGGTGACCTATGTATAAAGAAGAGTAGAGAAAAATCCTAAGTATGAAGAGGTCATCCTAAGAATTTACAGAGGGCGACCGAAGTAAGGAGCAGAAAGCTGAAGATATGAAGCTAAGTGTAAAAATGTTGTCTGAAGCTAAAGACTTGACGACCGATGATGGACTTGATCAAGAAAGGTCACCCGATGTGTACAAGTGAAGTCAGTGGGCGACCGAAGGTTTGATGTCAACAGTACAACGGTTGAAAGAACAAGCGCTCCAAGGTTCAGTGGACGCCCTATGAAGAGAGTAAGTAAAGATGTTTTGTGGTGAAGACAAGAAATGTCGTTCAAAGTTTTCAGTGTGGAATCAATGGACGACCAAAATGAGTGCATAAGAAAAAGTGGACGACCGAACCACTTCAGAAGAACAAGAAAGGTCGTCCAAACTCTTTAGTGTGAAAATAGTGGACGACCAAAGTTGTTCAAAGGAAGAAAGAAGGGTCATCCGGTGTAACTAAGTAAAATCAGTGGACGACCTAAGTATATCAGACGAAGAAGAAGTCGCCTAAAGTACTCAGTGTGGAATGGGTGGTCGACCGAAGAAATTGTAGAAGATGAAGAAAGGATGCCCAAAG
Organism: Pontederia paniculata; assembly: GCA_001647135.1. Classification (NCBI taxonomy): domain Eukaryota; kingdom Viridiplantae; phylum Streptophyta; class Magnoliopsida; order Commelinales; family Pontederiaceae; genus Pontederia; species Pontederia paniculata. The sequence goes on from LTAE01011008.1 coordinate 13,595, forward strand.
TATTCAACGCGGAATCAACGGGCGGCCAAAGCAAGTAGGAGGAAAAAGCAAAGGTCGCCCGATGGGCTCGTGAAAAATTAGTGGACGACCTAAGTAAGTTTGAAGGAAACTGACAAAGGGAAGTTAGGTCGCCCGAAGTCTCTGAGCGTAATTAGTGGGCGACCGAAGTAGACTTGAAGATATCAACCGAAGGCAGGAGCCAAGCAGAGATTGTCCGAAGTTTCTAAGCAACAACAATGGACGACCGATGAATGGTTGAAGAAAAGTATTCAAGCCAAGAAAGGTCGTCCGAAAGATTCGTGTAGAATCTGTGGGCGACTGAAGGAGCTTGACGCAGAAACTTGAAAGAAGTAAGGGTCGCCCGATGTGGGAAGTAGTGGACGACCTATGGAAGCTAAGCAAATGAACTAAGGCTGAAGCCCGCGACTTCGGACGTCTGAAGGAGAACTGTGGATGATTGAAGATTGAATTCATCAAAGTTGTGGTCGCTTGATGAGAAGAAGCGGTCGACTGAGGAGTAGGTGAAAATGATTGTACTTTGTTTAATGGCTAGTTATTGTGAGAGAAAGATTAGACTGTTCTGTAAAGATATAAAGTTGAGTCCTAAGAGTCTAGGAACCAACTTTGGACATTTAAATTCTGAACTTGTGAGCTTAAGAGATAAGCCTTAGTTCCTCCTTCTGAGAGCATTCTTGTGAGAATCTAATAGAAGGAAGTTCTTGAGTGTTGAAGAGTGGAGCCACTACAACAAAATGGTCATATAAGGACGCATATTTATTTTAGTAGAGACGCATGTATTGCGTCCTTAACGCATTCACCAACACTATAAAAAGTGTCCCAGTACTTGGTGTCCCAAAAAATTTTAAGGACGCAAATAAATGCGTCTCTATCTAGTGTCGCTAACATTAAGGCGCATAAAAATGCGTCTTTATTAAGCGTTGATACCTTAAGGACACAAGTACATGCGTCGTTATTAACATAAAGACACATTTATATGCGTCGTTATTAAGTGTCCATAATGTAAGGACACTTTTAACAATGTTATAAGCGTCACCAACATAAGGACGCATCTAAATGCGTCCTTAATAAGCGTCTTTAATATTACAACACAAATTTAATGCATCGTCAATAAATGTAGTTATTATAAGGACGCTAAATTGTGTCAACATCAAGCGTTGATAAGTTAAAGACGTTATTCAATATCGTCTTCAAGCGTCCCTATCGTAAGGACATTATTCAATGCGTCATTAGCAAGGACACTATTATTTTGTAGATAAAAATCATCTCAAATGTAAAAGCACTTAGTTGATAATACATAACTTAAACATTCCAAATTACATGATATACAAGTGTTGCAATCACATACATTTTGCAAAATTAAATGAAAAGTTTTCAAATTAAAAGAATATCAACTGGAGTAACAATAAAAATTATTGTATCAGCTTGAAATCTATTTATTTGTCACTGAGTATCAAATATTCATAAAGTAACAATATAAAAGATTGTCCACATGATAAGATATTTGAATTAGATAAAATGACTAATAAAAAATTCTCCATGACAACGAAACTTGAGTTTGCATCTTGACAATTGAATTCCTTCATTCATGCCCCTGTTTATATAAAAAGACTAATAAGTAGTTAATTGAACAAAGTTCTCTAATCAAGCAATTACAAAAATAATATTTTACGTATCACTAATATAGCCAAAAATATTACTTAATTGTGAAGTTGATAATTCTTCTGCACTTTCTACAAAACGATGTACTAGAGAATTTATATTTCTTATTTGATCCTGCATAGAAGAAATTTGTTCTTGATAAATCTTCTCCATTTTTTAAATTTTGTCTTCAAATTGTAGTTCCATTTGTTCCCTAATTTCTTGAACACGAGTTTGCACAAGTTGATCAACATCATTACTTCCGGTAGTCATATTTGTAGGATTTTGAGATCGATGTACTTTTATTGCGTTGACTCCAAGTCCAAAGCCTGTTACTCGACCATATGAATCAGGCGTTACTAATTCATTATATACTTCTTTTTCTACATTAATAAGGTTGTCTTGTTCAGAATTTATTGTGAGTTCTGCCATTAATGTGGTAGCCTTCTCCTATAATACAACAAAAAAATATTTAATAAATCATCACATTAATCAATATTTAATGTATATCTTAAAATATCACATATAATATTTCTTAATTAAAAAGCAATATGCAATTTGATAATAATTTTTATATACCACAAGTTGTTGTGAAGCCTCATTTACAAATTCTCCATCCTTGTGTTTGTGAATTATAG
>LTAE01011009.1:0-11848 GCA_001647135.1 Pontederia paniculata
TCGTTGTTTGCTCGGTAATATTTTTAGCGAGAAATTAGCGAGCAAATGGCGAGTATTTTTTTGCTCGCTAATTGCTTGTTTTCTTGTAGTGGTGTCCCCATCATAAACGCTGATTATAGAAAGCGATATAAGTTTATATATATTAGTTAAGAAGAACAAGAATAGAAATAGAGAACATGTTGCGTAATTGTTTATTATTAGCAATCACAGTAACAATTGAGTGTAGCTGCACCTGTGTACACTCAACAGGAGTTTGATAGGTACAAGAGCAAATGAGAGAAGACATGCTGGGATCAAACCCAACACATACTGATGCATATATTATTGTTAGTTACAGGAACTAGCAAAAAAAGAAATATTAGTGGCAATTATCATATATCAATGCAGCTGATGCAGGAATCATCATGGTACAGTTCCAAATAATTTAAAAGAGAAGATATAATGGAAATGTTCTTGTTGGTTAAGACTTGGTCTACGTACAAATGAATTAATCATGACTCGTGAAACTTATGAACAACAAGCATGTTCTTAGATGCGTGTTAATTAACTGAACTAATAAGGACAACAATTAAGCATGTCGTGGTCTGTAGCTATGCATAAGCAAGCTATCAATAAACAAGGACAAAAGGAGCTCAACCTTCCATAATTTAACAAGCTAATTAATCAGCAACCAGTAAAATGATTTCATTTGTCAAACAATATATAATTGGCAGAAGTCGAGCACAAGTAGATAACCACATGAATCATGATCGTTAACTGGTCTACAAGTTAATTGTTAAGTGGCCTCTTGGAAGTACAGTGAATCCACTGTGCATTGGTTGGATGCTTACATGCACAATTGTTGGAGTCATTGCTTACATGGTGCCATTTAAAGTCTGCGGATTGCAGTGCACACGAAAGATTTAAGAATTAATATATAGCAGGATATTCCTCAGCAGGAACTGAACATATCACACACACACAGCAAAGATACACACACATATACGTATATATATAAAAGATATCCGGCGACTAATATAAACATTGGAAGAGATTTCTGTATAAGTTAATAAGGAAATCGACCAGTCAAAAGAGAAGCAATTTTGTAGTTGACAACAAGTATATAAATATAGTACAAGGAAACCTTTTGAAAACAATATTTAATTTTTTTATATTAAAATTATTAACGCATGAGTAATACAATTTATGAGTGGAGCACATCCTCTTGCCAACGATAGGGAGTATGAAAAATATTAATATAAAAATATTGCTCTAAATTTTTTTAGAATTATTATTAGAACATTTAATTTAACATAATTTTGATTTAGAAAATCTGAATTTAAATTTCTCATAACTCTTATTAAAAATAAATTCTCTCTTAGTTATTCACGTCATTTTCATAATATTTTATTATTATTTTTTAAATATACCAATATTACATCCAAATTCCAATAACGATGGTTCATGGATCAATCATGCATCCGATATTTCCGCTAATATTAACTAAAATTTATTTAAGATTATGGACTCCACCCAATCACCAAGAGAAGCTTCCTGTTGGGGGAATTGGAAATTTGTATTCATCTCAAGCATATATGTACAGAAACTGATGCTATGCGTGCACGCACATGCACATGAAACATATATAGCTCACATGTTGGCATTAATTAGATCAAATATGAGATGGTGATGCATACTTCATCTCACGCGGCGAAAACACATATTATAAGAAAATACAACTCGGCCTACTTGTCACTAGTTAAATCATCTAATTTACAATCACTGGGTAATTAATAATATATATAATGGACATACGTTGAATTAGTAATAAAGATCTTACCTAATATTTTTAAATTAATAACGCGACATTTGGATATACATCTTATATACATAATATCCTATCAATGGCGCGTGGCCTTGCGTCTACTATTAGTTTTAATTCACTACTCATTGCGAAATCATTTGCGTAATACACATTTTGCGGTAGTGTGCATTCATATCATTAATTAATCCCATTTACAGTACTCTGTGGCGATCAAATGCTCATATATCAAACTCTCTACATGTATATCCAGCAATATATAATAAAAAGTTGATTAATCCGTGTGTGTATATATATATATATGTTGTATGAAGTCAACGTGTTCAACTTGGATTATTTTTCATTGAGTCAAAATTTGCTTATACATTATCTTAATAACCGACGATCACACGTATTACATGCATTACATTAATATACGTGAGTTCAATGCATGCAATATGAATGCACAGACTAAGGAAAGCTTCTAGCATCAATAAACAGCAAAGTTATGTTTCTCCTCGTATCCATTCATGAGGCAGGCAAAGCGTGACTTGGTAATCTAACTAATATATATAGAGAGAAAATTGTCTGATTTACGTTGTGGGCAGCTTTATTTTATCATAATTCAATTAACGTATAGTTTTTTGCAGGGCATGAGATTAATTTGGATCCACATGTGTCAAAGAGAGTAAAAGAGGATCCTAGGAAATAAGGAATTCAGAGGGATATATATATATATATATATATATGTGTGTGTGTGTGTGTGTACGTAGCTTCACAGAAAAAATGGAAGCATGTCGAAGTTAATTAATCTACAGCGCCCAGGGGGTTAAAGCTGATAAGATATCTGACACTAGCTAGCGATTAAATTCTAAAATAATGATATGTAAATTAAATTTAAAGATGGGAAAGATTCAAGACCATATCTTTTAGGTGAATAACCTTACAGGTAAATGCTTACTAGCTCGTGTTTAATATTAAAGGGTCCTATATGTACATTGTGAAGGTACTTATGGTAATATCTTCTTGTATGTATATCATATATAATACTATATAAGCAATGTAATATTTGTTTTTTTTTTATTTTGCAAATAAGGTCAAGTCATGGTAACTGGAAGAGACTACAAGTAAAAAGAAACGTAGATAGCTCCCTCAAAAGAGAAATTTTAAGTAGCTCTTGAGTTTTATGATTAACTAAAGATGGAAGATCTCTCATTTCTATTGAAGGGATTAATTATGTATCAATATTTAGAAATAAATGAATGCAATGCTGACATTTGGCCCTTATTTAGTTATAGCCTTCCAAAGTCCAATTTAACTGGTATATCAAATAGTATTAACATGAGTTTCACATAAACTGAGAGAAAAAATTAAAATGATAAACAAACGGTGAATAAATTGTGCTACAGTTGAAAATTAAAACTTTAAAATGTAAAAAATATATTTACAATAATTTTAGTTAAACTTTGGGTATGCAATATTGTCCTTCAACTATATTTTATTCTTGTTCTTTTTTTAGTATGATTCTAATATTTGAACCTTATAAAAGGACATATTTAGAAGAATTATTTATTAAATGATAAATAAATAAAATTTTCTTTCCTAGAATATTGTATTCAATATTTTAAAATATTATTTATTTAATGACTCATCTTATATTTGGTTATTCTTAAAGGTGTCCTTGGCATAATTAACATGTATCAACTCGAACTTTAAGATTTTGGTTGATACGACAATCATCAAAATTACTTCTAATGTATTTTATTTCGTATCATTCGGTATCGGAGCCTCACTATGACATATGTGATCGACAAAAGGACTTGATCAACAATGAATTATATATCGAGTTTCGTAAATTAATGAGTAGTTCGATCAAATATTGCAATTGATCTTAGAGCACCTTTCTATGATACAAAACATTTGCATCACTAGTCCAACATCAACAAATACATCTATGACATCCTATAGAATGGAAACCACATCATCAACTACAGTGAAATTATAACATACCGGTCCGCTAAGATATTATTTGCTTTGGGCCTTGGCCCACACGATTTTAAAACGCATCTTAACTTATATCAAAGTGGCACAACAATCTATTCCCCTTAGGGACTCAATACTTATCAAGATATTATCTTCTTCGGGTTCTAGAGGTGACTCCCCTCGTGCACTCATACCCACATATATACTCAGCATCTCTCCGATGACTTATCCACGTGGGACTAATGCAAGGCATGCATTTTACATCCTTCTCCTTTTGGGGACTCAATGTCCTCATTGAGTGATTTCCTCCCATGGCACAAAGCCTCATGTGGGGTGGCTCTAATAGAACATATAACATTCTTGACCAGAACGTGATATTGTCCACTCTCAATCTTAGCCCGCATGATTTTACCAAATCGTGTCACGTCTTTGTCAAGGACAAGTTCACATATATACACAGCATCTCTCTTGTGATTTATCCATGTGGGAGTAATCAAAAGCATCTCTTGCATCCTTCGCTCCGCCAAGCGGTTCTGATACCATATGTAATTATTAACCAAGATGTAATATTATCTGCTCTGGACTTAGTCCGTACAATTTTACCAAACACATCATGCCTTTGTCAAGGTGTTGTTCCTATATATACCAGCATCCATCCAATGACTTGTCCATGTGGGACTAATTCAAGAAATGCATCTTGCACCCTTCCTCCCTTAGATGACTCAGTGTCCTCATTGGGTGATCTCCCACCATGGCAAAGAAGCCCCACGGAGTTGTTCTGATATCATATGTAACATCCTTAATCAAGACGATGTTGTCCACTCTAGGTTTTAGCCCGCATGATTTTACCAAAATATATCACGCCTTTGTCAAGGTCACGTTCTCATATATATCAAGCATCTCTCTCGTGACTTATCCATGTGGGACAAAACTAAGACATGCCTCTTGTATCCTTCCACCCTTAGAGAACTCAACATCTCGTTGAGTGATCTTCCACCACGGCACAGAGGCTCACGCGGAGAGGCTCTGATACCACATGTAGCATCATGGTCTGCTAAGATATTATTCGCTTTAGGTCTTGGACCTCACGATTTTAAAATGTGTCTAGAAGGGTCCAATACAGGTCAAGATATATACCCAACAACTCTTCCATGACTTGTGCATCTGGAACCAACTTAAGGAATGACTCTTGCATCAACACGGCCTTGACAAAGGTGTGACGTATTTTAGTAAAACTGCAAGGGCTAAGACCCAAAGTGGAAATTATCAAGTCTTGGTCAAGGATGTTACATATGGAACCAGAACCTCTCTGCATGGACCTATGTGCCATGATGGGAGATCACTCGACGAGGATGATGAGTCCCCTAAGGGGGAAAGGATGCAAGAGGCATGAATTGTATTAGTCCCACAACGACAAGTCAAGGGTGAGATACTAGATATATATGGGAAAATGACCTTGACAAGGCGTGACACGTTTTGATAAAATCGTGTGGGCAAAGACCCAAAGCAGATAATATCATGTCTTGGTCAGTGATGTTACATGTGGTATTAGAGCACTCCGCGTGGACCTTTGTGCAATGATAGGATACCACTCAACGAGGATGTTGAGTCCCTTAATGGGGGAAGGACAAGAGGCATGTCTTATGTTAGTCCTAAATGGACAAGTCATGAGAGAGATGTTTGGTATATATGTGGACATGCATTCGACCCTTCATGACATGCTTTATAATCGTGCGAGCCAAGACTCAAAGAAAATAATATCTTGACGGGCCAGGATATTATATATGATATCAGAGTCACTCTATGTAGACCTCTGTATCATGGCGGGGTACGATCACTCAACGAGGATGTTGAGTTCTCTAACGGGAAAGGGTGCATGAGGCATGCCTTGGGTTAGTCCCATATGGACAAGTCATAGGAGGGATGCTAGGCATATATGAGAACATGACCTTTTTGGTAACCAGTATGGGTTGAGACCCAAAGTGGTCAATATCATGTCTTGGTTAGGGACGGTACATAAATTGTTATCTAATTAGATTAATTGATGCAAACTTAAGGGTATGCTTGGATTAGGGTTTTGATGGGGTAGGTTAGATTAAGTTGGGGTGGTGGTCTTATATAGCAAACACCATGTTTCGATACAACTTTTTTAAAAATTAAGTAGGGTGGGATGGTGGTTTGAAGTCCATCAAATAACTTAAAACTCAACCCACCAATTTGATAGTTTTTTTATGGGTTAAATTTTTTTGTGCACATTTTATCCCTATTCTTATTTTATAATCTTAAATATACACTTTTGTCCCAAATTAAACATAGGGGTAAAATAGACTTTTAAATTAATTAACCTTTTGAATCTCATGATTTAATTTTTTTATTCAAACAATATATGATTTAATTTAACTCATCCTCCTCATTTAATTCTTATCCAAACATGGACTTACTAACAACCCATTAAACACTCCTTCGCCACCACCCACTCCACTACCCTACCCCACCCCTTCATTACTAACTATCCAAACAAAGCCTAAATGTTGCAAGGGTAGATCACAAGTTATTTCACATGACTTGAAGTAGAGACTTGGGGTCTCTAGTGTGGCCTTCTCGAGTGCAGATGGGATTCAAAAAGTGTGCATTGAATCGAACTCTTCTACATTGATTATGCTTCTGAAGTATAGACTCCAACTGGCCATGGAGAACTACAAATATTCTTGTAGACATTTGCAACACTTTTTTTTTGACAATTACTCAGTTCATTATATACTCATAGAAGCCAATCAAGTGATTGACTACCTCGCGAATAAGAAGAATACATGTCTTTTGAATATTTTGATCATGAACGGTCACCTCATGACCTCTATCTTTTTTGTATTAGGAAAATAATGGTTCTTATATTGACGCATCATTTCCTTTCTTTCAAAAAGCTACAACTAAACTAAGAACTTTGGCAACTTGTTTAAATCTCTCAAAGATGAGTAGTTGATTAATTCTCCATTAATTTCTATAAACATGTAGTTTTTCAAGTATTAACTAGATAAAAAATGTTGTTGGAAAATGATTATTTATTCATATGTTGAGGGAGAACATTTATTTTTTGGGAGGCATGTTAAGTTGAAATTGGTGATATCAACTCTTATTGCACAAAATGAAAAGGTTAATGAAAACACTGCAGATCCAGATATTGTGATTAGTCAAACACTAGTGACACATCTTATCCAACAAAAAGAAAGAATTTTTTGTTGTATAAACAGAAGAGAAATTAAAAACCATGTTCTCTACAAGAAAAAAAGTAGAGTGAGATGCTTCAAATAAATTCAACACATATGAATATCTCGATTGACATGAATACTTGCATGTCTAGTTAATTGGAGTCAGCTTGAAACGAAATATTTTTTTAAGCATATGTTATAGTTTTTTTTTCAAATGATTAGATACACAAATCATTCAAGATAGAAAGACCTACACACGATGTCAATTGTCATCCTCCATTTGCTTATTTTATTATTTATCAAATTCAAGCATGAATTTTTGTGAAGAATGAGGATCTAATTTAACGAGAGAGTTTCGTTAAAATAGAAGTCACACAATGTTAGATTGATTTACTTGTGTTTCTTTTATTTTGGTTCCTAGTCATATAGTATAATAAAGTTAGTGTTTGTTTCAGTTTGTGTCATTTTATTCTTTTTTCTAATTGTAGTAAAACCTTAATTTCTAACCTTAGTATAACTCTAGTCTTCATATCATATAAAAGTACATGTATGAAACAAGAATCATTTGATCAATGATAAATCAGTAAAGTTTTTTTTCTTCAAAATTTGTGGTTCTCATTTATTTGAAGATATTGTCTTACGATTGGTTATCATCAGAAATTGTTTGCTTAAACCAACCTTGGTTTGCATCATCATCAATGTGCATCAATCCAAAATTTAAGGTTTCGTGTTTCTCTATGATAATCAATATAATTGTTTTTATTTTATTTTTATAAGGGATAGTCCTTCATATTTTATCAATTTTGTAGTTGTAATCTTTGCTTAAAAAATCAACATAACTAGCCACTTTATAAATGTTGATTGCTTGTAATTTTAATGTGAGTTTAACGACCCTTGAAAACTCAAAACTCATTTATCTTCTCTTTGAGAAATTACATTTATGTCATTCTTAAAATATTCTTAACAACGATATAATAAATGAATAAAAAATTGATTTCTTTATTAGGAAATAGAGAATGTGGCATCCAATATCAACATGAACATATATTAAGAATACATTTGAACTTATGAGTAATGATGTTAAAGAAAAGTCGAAGAAGTAATGCTTATTGTATAATTCATAAATAAAAAATTTGTGGGTCGAGAGAGTTAATTTTTCTTCAAACTACTACCAAATTTTGAATGTCATAATCAAGTATAATTGAATAATGAAAAAAATGACCGTGAATCATCTGCTAACAACAAGGAAGGACTTCATAAATTTTAATTTCAATAATGGTAACCGCTTTAAAAATATTAAGAACTAATCTTGAGCTTTATATTGGATAACTTTTCCTCAAGATCACAACTACGAGAAAACAACTATTTTTGAAATCGGAAAAATATTAGTGGTAAAAAATGACTTTATTCTCATACGTATAATTCACTCTTATTGTTGTCAACACTAACAATTATACATATGCTATCATCACTGGATGCATACTTCCATTGCACGATTTATTTGTGAAAAATAAATCTTAATAAACAGCATATGTAACATCATGATAAAATATGATATTGTCCATTTGAGCCTCGAAGTGTATGATTTTATCTAAACCTATCACACTAATATGGAAACTAAGATAATACATGCTAGCAAGACGAGTAGAGTTGTCGATCTCACGAGAACTATTAATTTGTACCCTTTAATCCCAATTTTGTTATTGAAATTTTCAAATGTTCAGATAAGAATTACAAAATAAAAGAACTCCAAGACTACAAAATTATGTTGTTGAGAAAATTAGAATAAGATCTTAGATGACATCATAATTATCTATCGAATGATTAAATTTAAATTAATAAAGTGAAGAATCCTAATAAAACATAACATGCTAATCTTTCAGCCATGAGTTAACTATTTTGAAAGTAAAAAAGCAAAGATTAGTTTCTTTGGATCTTTAATCCTAAATGGTTTATTAATCAAGATGCTCGAAGATGCATTCCCTCTCATAAAATCTTTTTTTATTTCTTTCTGAGTGACTAGTCCTTTTGAATTGCCAAAGTTATGCATACAAATTAATAAAACTAAATCAAACAATAAATTCAAACATGGATACTGTCAAAAATTCAAATAAATATTTAACTACGAAAGTAATTTGAACAACAATGGAGTACAACTATTTTTGTCCGTCAACTCCCTAGCAGAGAAATCAAACAATGAAAAATGTTCAAAAATCATTTTAAGCATATGAAAGAATAACTAACAAACAAAATATGGATGAAAACAATAATGGTATCTCACGACTTCCAATGTTGAATCTCGCTCTACAAAGCCTCTGAAGCTTCAATCAGTCTACTGCACTATAGCCATAATTTCTATCGACTCTAACTTATATGATGACCTTTGAGGTGTTCTAAATCTCCTTTTATAGCTTATGTCGAATCCTTTTAAGTTTTGGAAATAAATTTGAATTGGTTTGAAACAAATTTGATGTGTTAGTATCAATAATAATATTCAACTTTGAAATATATGTTCGAGCTTGATTCACATTCTTTGTAGCATAATCATTTTCAAATGTGCATTCTTCCATAATTTGCATGCATGATCCTACTCTATGTTCCAATCTTATATAATCCCAATTTTAAATCAAATTGATGTTGTTTTATGTGTTTTTTTTTAGAAAGATGAAGAAGTATTCAAAAAATATTTGTTTACACCCCCAATATGTGAGTCACAACAAGCATTTGATGCTACAAAAGAAAAAATGTTGAAAGTTGGCAGAATTTGAATAGTTTATCTTTTTTATGAAAAGATTTTGTATGGAATTTCCTAAGACATCAAATGACACATATTAAGCTTAGAAAAGGTATATTCAAAAAAAAGCAAATTCTAGGAACAACTCAATTTGGGGAGGAGGCCACTGCAGGGGCAGCCAACACACTCTTAGGCCATGAAAGAGGGGGAACCTCATTTGGAGAGAAGGTCACTTTATGAGCATCCAAAACACACTTTGAAGGAACAGGGAGTTGTTCTAGGAAGTGGGTTTTGATTTCTGCAATGAGGAATCATAGAGTAATTGTTGAACTTTAGTAGTTGATTTAGTTTTCTTAAGTTAGTTGATGCTTATGATGTTCTTGTCGTCAGTTTATTTTTTTGTTTGTTTTACATGTTAATGTGCATTCTGTTCTTTTCCTGTTGTTGATTGCTCTCTTCGTTCTGTGCAAAACTTCTTTTGTGCTTCACGAATTGAACAAATTTGAGTTCAAATATTATGTTCGATGTTCTTTTATGAATGTATGAACCCTTATGGACATATACATTTTGTAAGAGAGACGATAGAATATGACTCTGGTATATTGTACTGACTAATGTTGCTCCCCTTAGCTCCAACACTAAGGATAGTATTAAGGTTAAGTTTAGTGGAGCTCATAGAATGAGCAGCAACTTTTAGACTATCAAATACTGATGCGTGCTAAATTAATCATACTTTTTATAACTTATTTGGTCCAATTTGCATTCATTTCTATGTTGCACTCATCATTTCATGTGTTTCTTTACATTTATTCATTTTAAAATATAAAACTACATAATTTATGGAATTCTATTATTTAGGAGGCAAGAGGACGAAGAGACAAAGACACTGAAAAAAATGACGCTCAAATCGGAGTTAAAACAAGCCCGGAATCACGATTTTAAGTTAGGAGATTTTTGAAAGGTTGTTAGTCACGGCCATGACAAGACAGTCGCGGCCCGTGACAAACTAAAAATTGTCCAGAATGCGATTTTCACGCCCATAGCGCCCTCATCACGGCCATGGGGGTTCTCCAGCTTCGGTCACGACCCGTGACACCTCCAGGATGGATTTTCCTTCGGTCACGGTTTTGACAAGACTATCACGGCCGTGACAAGACTGTCACGGGCCGTGACGATGTGCGGGAAAAGGGTATTTTCACGATTTTGAGTACGTTTCAAGTCCTTTTTGACGGTTTTGATTTATTTTGAAGCTTGATCTTCTCCTGGATGATTCTCATCAAGTATAAGGTTCTTCTAACCTATAAATAACCCTCAAAACCTCAAAGAGGGGATGCTCTGCAAGCCTGGGATGTTCTGCAAGCCTGGGAGGTTCTAAAAGCCTGGAAGTGCCTACACGCAGAGGAGAAGACGAAGTGTTGCAGCAACCTTACCGAAGAGTTTTGATTCTGAATCTTTTGTATATCTTTCCTTTTTTTATTATTCGGAGGATGAACTCTCATGTTTGTAGTTAGATCTATATTTTGTGAAGAATTTCTATTGTAAAGGGAAGACTGGATAAACCCTAACTTTTCATATTAAATTCAATTTATTCAATCTTTTATGCATATGCATGTGATTCTTTATGTCTTTCATAAATTCTTTGATGTCATGATCTATTAGCATCCTGGATAGGAATAACTTGTTTGTGATTTTCTCTGAATTTATGAATTGATCTTTTAATTTTATTCATGATATGTCATACCACATATAGATAGCATCCTTGATAGGAATATCATAGTGTGAGGTCTGTGAAATTAGCATCCTGGATATGAATAATTCATAGTTTAGGGCATCCATCTTATTGCATCTCAATTTACCTACTAGGTTAGATTGTCATCCTGGATAGGAACAATTGATCCTTTAGGCTTGAGATAGTTGGCTCATCTGGGATAGGAAGTCATATCTATAGGAAACCCTAATCCTCTCATTAGTTTACCCCCGTCTATCTGAATGATAGGTCTCAACTCGGGAGGAAGAACTGGTAATAAGCACAAAACCATCCATTTTGGTTCTACATTTGTTCGAATAAAATGTTTAACTAATTCCATGCGTCTAACCAAAAAATTCTTTCTTCTTCTAATTTTTCTATCTTCCCACTCATTTCCA
>LTAE01011012.1:0-11545 GCA_001647135.1 Pontederia paniculata
GTCCGTCCCCCCTTTCTTCATCGTGCTTCCCTTTCTTTTATACTCCGTTGCCCTCCTCAGACCTTCTATTTGCGCTCCCCAAAAGTCAGGGAATGAGGGAATCTCCAAAATTCAGCAAGTCCAGAAATATCGGAGTTTAGGATTAACTCCACAAAATCCCCATCCTTCGGCTGCATCAATCAAAAATGGAAGGAGTTTGAAATTTCAGATATTCAAGCAATTATATATGAAAAACCTTCTTAAATTAGCTTATATTCCCAAGATCCAATAATGATGATACCGAACATCCAAAAAGTGGAAAATGAAAATAAATTGGCACACATTGTTTACTAAAGTGGTTATTGGGGTAAGCTTTTCGGGAATGGGGTCAACCTAAATAAATATACCTTTTCCTGTCATCAGTGGTCAACATTACAACGTTTAAAGGAACGAGTGCTTCATGGTTCAGTGGACGCCCTATTAAGAGAGTAAGTAAAGATGTTTTATGGTGAAGGCAACCAAGGTCGTCCAAAGTATTCAGTGTGGAATCAGTGGATGACCAAAGGAGTGCATAAGAAGAAGTGAAGTCAAGAAAGGTCATCTAATGTATTTGTGTGGAATCAGTGGACGATCGAACCACTTCAGAAGAACAAGAAAGGTCGTTCGAACTCTTCAGTGTGGAATCAGTGGACGATCGAAGTACGTCAGACGAAGAAGCAAAGGACTTCCGAAGTATTCAGTGAGGAATCAATGGACAACCTAAGTAATTCGACGAAAATGAAAGGAGGTTCGAAGTATTCAATATGGAATCAGTGGACGACCGAAGTACTTCAGAAGAAGAGAAAAGGTCGTCCGAAGTATTCAGTATGGAATCAGTGGATGACTGAAGTATTTCAGAAGAAGAGGAAAGATCATCCGAAGTAATCAGTATGAAATTAGTTGACGACCGAAAGCGTTTAAAAGAAAAGAAGAGGTCGTCTGATGTATCTATGCGTAATCAATGGACGACCAAAGGAATTCAGAAGAAAAGAATCGGTCGCCGATGGATTCATGGAAAATCAGCGGACGATCTAAGAAAGCTTTAAGAAAAAGCTCAAGTCAAGAAAGGTCGTCTGAAGGATTCTTGTAAAATTAGTGGGCGACCGAAGAAGCTTGACGCAAAGACTTGAAAGAAGCAAGGGTCGCCCGACGTGTTCAATGGGAAGCAATGGACGACCTATGGAAGCTAAGCTCTTTTTCTTCATATTGATCATGACTGCATAACTATCAGTTGTTCATCTTTTCTATTATAAGTTATCTTTTACTTGGCACATTTTTTCTTTATGTTTCACGGATAGAATTCCAAAAACATTGATACCATTCTTAATTCTCATTATAGTTATTCTCTTTATTTGAATTGTTATTTAGATGTGAATGTCAAGTTGAAGTAGTCATTAAGGTTTCTTGGATAGAGGCTAATCCTGGTAGTAGATTCTTTGGATGCCGAAATTATGGGATGTGTAATTTCCTTTCCTTTTTTGCATTTTATTGCTGACACTACAACAAATATGTTTTATAGCCACGAATTAATAATCACATAAGTATATTTGTGACTATAGTTATACCTTATAGTCATGTTTGCAATGTTCGTGGATATTAATTCAACTATAACCACAAGTAATTATCATCGTGATAATAAATATATAGTTATTACCACAATGATTTTTTTCGTGATAACAAATGCATATAATCGCCACGAGTTTGAATTTCGTAGTTAATTATATTCATTGTATAAATAATGAATAGTATTAATTTAATATTCAACAAAAAATCTAAGTATCTTTTAATAATTATTAATTTATTTATTTTAATAAGCTAAAAACCAGAGTTGTTTCAAAAATCCAAGGTTACCATAAAGTGTATTTTAATTACAGAAAATAATGTATATATTAAATATATAATAATAATTTTGTATATGCAAAATTGACCAATAAAAAAATTATCAAATGTAGAATAATAACAATATTTTTTATTCTTCATAAAAAAATATTTACCTCCATTTGTAAAAATAATTTTTATTATAAAAGAAAATTTGTATGACCTTTGAAAATCAATATGTGTGTGTGTGTGTGTGTTTGTGTGTGTATGTATGCATATGTATGGGCACGGCCCCAAAATGATTTGCTAGGAATATATATGTACTAGTAACTGCAGTCAATAAATAAAAGAAATGTTAAGAATGTAACACAAGTATTTAAGTATTTTAGTGGTTAAGTGATTTGCATTAGCATGTAGAGGTCTAGGGTTCAACTCCTGACTTCTCCTAATTTTCTTATATATTTTACTTCTAGTATGTATGCCATGAGATAATGGACTCGGCCATGGATTTAAAAAAAAAATGGGCTTCATCGTGCCGTCTCGGACGGGCCTGGGCTATCGGGCCCCATGCCATGTCGGGCCCAAATATTGAATGGGCCGGCACGACATGGGATGGCTCGGGCATGACACGAGTGTCGTGCTTGGACCGTATCGGGCCGGCATGTGTTCTCAACGTGTCGGGCCGGCGGGGTCCATCTCTATTGTAGTGGTTATTGAAACATATAATATTATTGTAGTAGTTATTATCCACGAAAAAAATTATTATTTGCCGCAATTATATTTTGTGGCTATTGAAATATATAATAGTCACGAAAAGTAACGTTTGTGGCAATTGAACACTAGCCACGAAAATTAACATTTGTGGCAATTAAGTAGTAGTCATGTCATCAATAGCCACGAGTGATTGCCACGAAAAATATCATGGCTATAGATTTTTAGCCATGATAATGATGCCTATAGCCATGAAGAAATATGTGACAACTGATCAATTTTTTTGTAGTGTGAAATCACCATAGAAATTATGCCGAAATAATATTCTCTCTTATTTATTTTTAGCGGACTAGAGCATGCGACTATTTTCGATGGTTGGATTCATCTATCTCGCAACATTATAAGAATGCCATCAATGACTTATTTAAGAAGGTGGATGATTTAGAAGCACGACTTTCAATGGACCACAAAAGCCTTAAAATAATTATATGATTTCTCGTTTTGGCATTAGTACCTAAGTTGTTGTACTAATCAAGTCATATCAATATTGTTGATTGCAACTATATTGTTGTGGTATGCATGTGTCTTTGTCGTTAAAGTTGTACTTTCGTGATTGGTGAGGTTGTGTTTTTTTATGTGTCAAGAAGGTTGTTGTAACAATGTAATTATCATAATATTGTTGTAGTTTTTATGTGAGTTTATGCCTCATCAAGATTGTGTAATGCCCCCACTATTTTATGAATTTATGTTTGTGAAAGATGGTTGTGTTATTGTCTCTTATTGCAATTATTATACTTTATGTGAGTTTATACTCTTATTGTTTGTCGTTATTGTCTCTTATTGTAATGATTATCTTTCAAATATTGTGAAAGCTGAAGGGATGCCTTAAATTTGTTAAATGCCCTCAATAGTATATATGTAGTAGCAACCTGGTTTGTTCAGCCCATGGACAGTGCAACAGTTACAACTTAATCTCATCAATAGAACCATCAGAGTGAGGAACGAGGAGAGAATGTCTCATATTGCTAGGACTTGATTCGTTTGTTTACCATCTTCTATTATGAGTCCTTAATACACTAAGTCTTGTTTGATGCATGATTTTTTTGGAGTGTTCATATTAATGTAAGCATGAGTGTACTGTTAATTGTTAAGAGTTGGCCATGCATGTTAGAGTGGTGCCTAATATCCAAAATAATGTTTCAACTATTGAACTCTCAAATCATCCAGATGCAAAAGCATGCAAGTTGTTGAGGACACTACATATCGTGGCCAATGATATATTCATTAAATATGTTTGATCGTACACTTATCCAATAGCTTGCTTAGTTGGCTCTCCGAACAAAGTGCACATTATGAGTCTGAACAGGAAGATTCAATAGTTTTAGAAAAGAACAATGAGTGATCAAATTACTATAAAATAGCAAAATAATGTGAAATAGAAGACCATATTTGATGTTGGTTCCTCCCTCATTGCAAGCTTTAGCAACAACAAAATGAGGAAGCTTCAACGGCAACTTGAGTAAGTTCAGTAAGTTCCTCATGGCAGTCTTTAGCAACAACAAAATGAGCAATCCCCGATGTGTAAGCCCCATGGGTTGAACCAGAATGATCAATGCTAGCAGCAAAATGATGTAACTACATTAATACAAAAGCATAAAAGACCATGATATCATAGCAGAGATAAAAGTAAAAGTGCCATCAGAAAACCAAATGATGTAACTGCACCAGTGGCCAACAACACATTTGAAAATTGTTTTTCCCATAAGCATGTTGCAAACATATATTGAAGATAAGTAGGAATCATTTTGCGTGAGGTTGCATACATAACTTTTTATCAAACATACTCTTCAATAGCAGAACAGACAAGTCCACTAACACAAGAAAGTAAAGCTTGCAGTTATAAACTACACTTCACGATGAAGATAAATATTTTCTGATGAAGTGATAACATTTATTGGATAATTTATGATGAAGTGATAATTTTTGGCAATGACTATATACTAACATGCACCAAACTTGCAGTTTAAACTTGCAGCACCATCTCTTAAGATTGGTATAAGATATGGAATGTCAAATACCTTGAATAATAATAAAAGTTTTATCAAATCTAGAGATGTCATGGTGAAGCTCAAAAATTAGAATTTTTATGAACTCCAAGATGCTGATTAGACATTAAACATCTAGATATGTGCATCACCATGAGAAATTAGACATCTAAGAAAAAAAATAGATAATAACAAATCAGGCAACAAATCGACCGTCTTGACTCCTTGCAACACAGCCAGACACATACAACATAAAATGATAGAGAATAAGGAACTAACATTAATGGAATTTCTAACATGACAAAGAACCAAGAGCAGTTCAAACTACTGGGGTCTTAATCTCAGGTTGATTAATTCACTAGAGAAAACTATAGTAGATGACCAAAAACACAAAGTCAATGACTGAATCAAGGGTTGTAGCTTCATATTCCTTGATCCAAGACTGAAACCAAAATGACAAATACTTAAATTTGGACAATGAAAAAACAACTGTGAAAAGCAACATGAACAACGATCAAACTAAAACTGTAACAATAAAAGTTACCAAACAAATCATCATTCTACCATATGTTGACTTATGTTATTATTGACTTGATAGACCTTGTTGCGACTATTCAATTTGTTTATTTTGTAGACCCTATCAACAAAAACAACAAATATGAATACTTTTTTGTTAATAACAATACCAATTGCATATGAAAATTAATTTAAAACTTATTCACTTGAGATAATGGACAACAACAACTATTATGACCTTTTTTACCACATGTTCTACATGAATTTTGATGTGGCATTAAAACTTCAATACTAGATTTAATTCTTTGCAATGGTTTTGGATGACCCTTAGATTTTGCACGAACAAGATCATGCGCATTAATACCAACACATATTAGTCTGGGAGTTGGAATCTCAGGGTTGGAAGTTAGAATCTCATAATCAACACATATTGATTGACTTGCATTACATCTGCATGATTTTAACTTTTGCTTGTAGATTACACATGTGTTAATCTTTTGATCAACTCAATTACAACTGAACTTCCAACCATTAAATTTTCAAATGAAAGCAATCCTAGTTCCGTAAGTTTCAATATGTTAGCATCCCAAGCCCATTTCTAACAGGTGTCATTTGAGATTATTCATTCACAGAAATAGGTGCACTATCACAAAGAACACATCCTTTCAAATGTCGTGCATCTATTGTCCACCAATGGAGGATGTACTATTGAGGTAAACTAGTAACACTCTTTTTGTATAGAATATGTAAGATATGCCTAAAAAAATACCCTCTTGCTTAAAATTTTTTCAAGAACATTTAATTGTGATACATTGTTGGTTACTATATTCCATAATGTTTCGCCATGTATCTTCTGTTCCCCTTCGATATACCGAGTACACAACTTTTTGCTCATCTTTAGTAATTTTTTGTGCCAAGTAATTGGTGAAGTTCTGATGCTCCTCTTCAAATATAGAAAATGCCTTTTGAGTATTGGTTTTACTGCATGTTCCAATAATACATTTCTTGTAATTTGGACTGCAACATAATTCAAAGTTTTAAAATCCTCCCTTTCCTCAGCCTCTCGTTGTGAACAAAGAGCATGCTCGTATTGGTGAACAAATTCAGATAATGATGTATTGGCATTCACAAAAGAATAAAAAAAAATGAGTTGATGCTCTCGAATCTTTGAGTTGTACGCATGCCAATAGAAAATATGTTACCTATTGATGGAATTTGTGATACATGACTTCTAACCAATGACCGTCGAGGATGCCATATTTTTTTTTCAAGAGAGGCCATCCATCCTCGAATTCTTGAATACTCATAGATTTATCAATCAATTTCGTATGATCTTCACTAAAATTGTCATTTGCAATGCAAATCCTGAAGATTATCCACAACATTCCTTTGAATGTGCCAAATGCAATTTCTATGTCATGTGTTTGGGAAGACTTTTTTAATAGCATTCCCCATTGCAATGTCTTGATCCGTGATATCATTGCAAGATACTTTCCATGCATACATTCCAACCATATTTGGAATTACCAAATGAAAGTGCCCTCTGTTTCATTGGCAATAAGACAAAATCAAATATTGTTGATTGCATACAATGGTTTACTCTAGTAAAAAGTGCGAATGACATTGACAAATTGTTAGTCCTATATGTCGTATCAAAAGATATTACGTCTCCAAAAATCATAGAACTTTATATTGATCGATTATCGACCCAGAAAAAACTTCTTGCGACTCCATTTTCATCTACCTCCATCATGAAAAAGAAGCTTGCATCCTTACTTTGTCTATCTCGAAAATGATTAATCACAATCTTTGCTTCATTGCCAATATTATAAATTCTTGTTTTTTTCTCAAATGGTCCACACATGTTTATGTTGTGACTAGTGTTTCACTAGAATACTTGAGAATTCGAGATATACCAGATGGACCAAGGCCAGAATTATGTAACAAGGATATGTCATCCTAAGAAGTGGTTGATAGCTTTGAGTGGGAATGTAAATTTGATACCTTCGAAGGAGAAGGTAAAAGGTGTGTGCGCGCTTCACCAAAGGATATTACCTCACACTTTCTATCATCTCTTACTTTAACCTTTAAATAGGCTTGACAATCAAATATGTCATCTCTTTTACGCTTCACAAATCTTCCGAGATCCTTTTTCCTATTTAGATCCTCTTGCCCCTCATTAGAATGAACAAACTTTCTTCCAACGATGTCATTTATTTTTCTTGATTTACAACTATAAAATTTCCGTATGGAGAATCCAACTGATTTAGCATACCAGTTGTAGTAGTTACTGCGCCCACAAGCGCAACCGTCTGATGTGCATGGAGTGCACATTATCGGACGACTGTTACTGCGCCCACAAGCACAGTATACTCCTTTTACCCTTACATTAATTATGCAAATTAACATTTTTCTTATAATCTATAATTAGTCTTTATTTATAAACAAAATATTAACTGCAAAATATTTATTATATTCTAGTAATTAACTAATACCTGCAAATACCAGCTAATTAACATTTCACACTAATATTTTTAATAATATGGTATTACCTTGTATTATGGTAATCGAAGAATTAATTAGTACTTAAAATTGTTAATATTTAAATATTTATAGTATTATATTTTCTTAGAATTCCACTTTTGTGTAAAATTTAATAATGCTAATAAATTATAGCTGATTATGTATTTATTAACATAAATAATATAATAAAACAAATTAAAGAAAGGAATATTGGCAGGAACATTTTCTTCTTGCCTTTGGGACAAAAATCAATGGTTTCATACAAAATTATTGAAGGCCTTTTGACTGAAAAGTAAGAACAAATTATCACCTTATGCAACATTTACGATGGTAAGATAAAAAAATAAAGAGTAACTATTTTTTCTCAACTATATTAGTCTCATTAAATTAAGGCATGAAGTTAACTCGAATGTGACCAAATGGACCTAAGAGTAGAGTTTAAGAATAATGACTCGCGTCCTTCACAAGTCACCCATGAGAATGTTAAGGATGAGAGGTTTCACTTTTCCCTAATTTTGCTTTTTATTAATTCTTATTTTTTTTCTCAAATGGTTCACATGTGTTTGTGTTGTGACTGGTGTTTCACTAGAATATTTGATAATTCGATATATACCAGATGGACCAAGGCCAAAATTATGTAACAAGGATATGAATTCCTCAGAAGTGGTTGATAGCTTTGAGTGGGAACGTAAATTTGATATCTTCAAATGAGAAGCTAAAAAGTGTGTGCACTTCGCCAAATGATTTTACCTTCCACTTTCCGTCATCTCTTACTAACCTTTAAATAAGTTTGACAATCAAATCTCTCATCTCTTTTACGCTTCACAAATCTTCCGAGATCTTTTTCATATTTAGATCCTTTTGTCCCTCATTAGAACAAACAAACTTTCTTCGAACGATGTCATTTATTTTTCTTTATTTACAACTATAAAATTTTCGCTTGGAGAATCCAACTGATTTAGTGAATTAACATTTTTCTTATAACCTATAATTAGTCTTTATTTATTTAAATAAAAATACTAACTGCAAAATATTTATTATATTCTAGTAATTAACTAATACCTGCAAATACCAGCTAATTAATACTTCACAGTAATATTTTTAATAATATAGTTTTACCCAATATTATGATAATATAAGAATTAATTAATACTTAAAATTGTTAATATAAATATTTATAGTATTATATTTTGTTAGAATTACACTTTTGTGTAAAATTTAATAATGCTAATAAATTATAGCTGATTATGTATTTATTAACATAAAATAATATAATAAAATAAATTAAAGAAAGGAACATTGGCAGGAACATTTTCTTCTTGCCTTTGGGACAAAAATCAATGGTTTCGTACAAAATTTTTTAAGGCATTTTGACTGCAAAAGTAAGAACAAATGTTCTCCTTGTTCTTATATCAAATAGGATTAAATTTATTCTTCATACTTTAATTAAATATTTTTTTTTCTTTTGTGAGTTATGCGGCATTTACTATGTTAACAATAAAAAAAAATAGAGTAACTGATTTTTGTTCTCAACTATATTATTTTCATTAAATTTAGGCAAGAAGTTAGCTCGTATGTGACCAAATGGACCTAAGGAGTAGAGTTTAAGAATAATGACTCGCGTCCTTCACAAGTCACCCATGAGAATGTCAAGGACGAGGGGTGCCGCTGGCTCCCTAATATTGCTTCTTATTGCCCCATCCTCCAGCTCCCTAATTTTGCTTCTTATTCCCCCACCCCCCGCCACCACCCATCTTCTCCGAATATGTCATTTAGTAATGAAAAGAGAAACATAAATGAAAAATCCAATGGAGATGGAAATATTTTAGTGTAAGCACTATAAGTTTACGAACTAAAAATTATAAATTTATTATTCATAGTTGAATGTGAAAATAGGTTATAGCTCAAATGGTGTGACATGAAATAGCACTAAAGTAAAATGTTATCTAAGATATAGAAAAATGAAAAGTAAATATAAAAAGTTAAAATATAACAAATGTTAAATTTAAAACTAACTTAGAATAATAACGTAATAGCTAAAAAAAACTATCTAGTAAGAGATACATTAATGGTTTGATACACATGAAAATACTTCTTGACAATTAAATAGAATTTCTAATGAAATAAATCAGATAAATTTAAATAACAAATAAAATTAAGAATAAATGTTAAATAAAACAGTTTTTCTTAATAAATTTGATATGTTTATTTTAATTATGCGCTTACATCATTATTTCAAATTTTACTAAACACCAGAATTCACGATCCAATTTTTTCCCACATACATCAAACCAGATACAAGCATAGCATCTAATGTTAGCACAAGAATAATGGATGGTGTTAACGATTATGGAGCATTTTTTTTATCGTATGGATCATCATAGATGAAAAAAATTCAAATACGTACTGTTAAATTATGATTTTATCTTTTATATTATTTCTTCACCATTAATATCGAAATCAATTACTCGACATATTTGGTATTCTCTTTTCTTTCTATTGTCGGAGGCCAACGTAGAGATGGCTATATAATTATTTAAAACAATAGTTAGTACAAATAGTTATATTATCTAGAATTCAACGTATTTAATAGATAGGTAATTTATATTTAGGAACCATCTTTCTTGTAGATGCAATATTTAAAAAATTAATGGTTGTTCACACTTGCGTCCAATCATAATATCCGCATAGGACAACTGTTATCATCAAAACGATCACATTTGACATATTGCTACATTATCGCTCGACTCAAAAAGATATCAATCGGACACATGTCCCTAAACAATCTTCTCTGCATCGTTTTTGGCACAATCATTTTCTTGACAACTCAGGCAACAGTGAAAGTTCATCACAAAAAGCAGAAAACGCCCGCATGGTGATGCATAAAAAAATGTATAAAGTACGTATTATGTATATTTCTACGCATGTGTACAAACTAGATTTTTATTCTGAATCAACGTCATAATTACGATAGTTGTCACCATGTAATTAACTACGAAACATAATTTATTATTATTATTATTATTATTATTATTATTATTATGATGATGATGATGATGATGATGATGCAATGAATGAATTATTTTGGGTCCATCCGCCTCCGTCACACCGGAAAGGGGGAGAGGGGTCATGGCGAGGCATAATGCAACGCACGTGTACACTGGGGTCAATCTCAGTCATCACCACACAACCCAGATTTTGTGGATCAGGCAAAGCTTTTTGCCGATCCCTGCATGCAACATAGCAGCCAAACTTGACACAACCCCCCTCCCCCCGGAACACAAATGGTTCCATCACGAACATAAATGGTTCACACAAATTTAGCATATATAGCATATGCATGGACCAAACTTGATGGAAGCTACCATTAATTGGCTAGAATATGACCTCCACCAAGTTAATTTAGAGGTATATTGGACTATAGAGAACATCACTTAACATTAGATGATCCATTTGTTATAATCAAATTCATCATTAATCTCAAAATTAATTAATATATCTTTATGAGACTAATTTTGACAAATCAAAATGAGCAAATTTTAATTGTTACCTTTGAATAATTTAATATATAATCATACACTATCAAAATAACTATTTAATTAAAAAAATATGAATAAAAAATGTTAATTAATTGAACGGGTCAAAAAATGAGTACGCTACGCGCCGACTCTCATTAATTAATGACATGCCATCATTTTTTTAGACTTTAGTTAGTTTTCTGATCTTGTGGAAGTAAAGTATTTTACAACAAACACAACGAAAAAAAGATAATTAAATTGGATGAATACAGGACAAATGTTACAAAATAGGAACATAAAAATTATTATTATTATTATTATTATTATTATTATTATTATTATTATTATTATTATTATTATTATTATTATTATTATTATTATTATTATTATTATTAT